>OU964983.1:2343596-2353596 GCA_918808275.2 Dolichovespula sylvestris | reverse complement strand
ATCTTAGGGAGAACGATACGTTGAATTAAAAACAATGAAAACTATGAAAACGAGGACGATGAAATCGGCCAACGAAAAGATACGACGACATTAATTACCATAGGCGACGAAGGAAGGTTTACGGGAGGCGGGGTGGGTGGGTTGGGCCGGATAGAGGAATCGGACGAGGGAACGGAACGTGAGGGGTTGGAGGTTGGGAGAGGAGGGTGGAGGGGTAGGTTTGAAGGAGCAACGAAGGGAAAAGGAGAGAAGAAAAGTTTCGTTTAAAAACGGCCTGCGGAAAAAGTTGGGGGAGCAATCGGGGGTGGAGTTATAGAAAGAGACAGAGAGACAGAAAGAGAGAGAGAGAGATAGAGAGAGAGAGAGAGAGAGAGAGAGAGAGAGGGGAGTGTTACAGAGAGGGGTGTTTCGAAAGAGGGTCTCGAAGATCTATTTGAAGCGTTAAAGACTCCGTTAAAGTGGCAGTAACTCGACGTTAAAAAGTCGCGTGACTCTTTTTCTCTTTCTATCTCTCCTTCTCTCTCTCTCTCTCTCTCTCTCTCTCTTTCGACGAGGCGTAAAAGGGTATTTTTATGCTTTTCTCTCGGCCCTGACGTTTGAAACGTTTGTCGAAAGCGAAGTAAGATTTTTATGGTGTAAGAACCGAAGTTGGATACACAATGTCGTCCTCGTCGTCGTCATCGTCGTCATCGTCGTCATCGTCGTCGTCGTCGTCCTCGTCGTTATCTTCTTTTTTTTTTTTATTTTATATTTCCTCATTTTTTTTCTTTCTCTCCTCTTCTCCCCTTCTCTCCTCTTCGATGCCTTCACTCCGGGACATAAATTATCTATTTCCTCTTCGTTCTTTTCTTTCTTTTTTTTTTTTTTTATTTTATGTTCGTCGCGTTATTTTCTGATTTTTTTTTCTCTTTCCTCGATTTATATTTATTTCCATAAGTTTATAAATTTAGAAATTTTCTATCCTTTCCCTCTCTCTCTCTCTGTCTCTATTTATCTATATATTTATCTATCCCTCTTAATCCCTATCTATCTCTATCTACCTACAACGTACGTAGTTATCATAAAGATGTCGTACGAACTCGTCTGTCATTATAAAATTGTTCATAACGTTGTTATCCTTAAGGAAACGTCGAATTACTTTTCTATCCTTTTCTATTCCTTCTCTCTTCTTCATCCCATTTTTTCTTTTTCGTTTCATCTTCACAAATTTTCTTCCCTTTTCACTCCTACGAATATTCCTTCCATTTTTATTATTATCTTTCTCTACCTGGGTATACGACGAAGTAATCGTAAAGGTAATCAAAATTAGGACATTATCCCAACGTTATAAAATTATTTATGATATCGTAACTGTTCTTTCAAAAGGGTATATATATATATATATATATATATAAAATATATATAATTTGACCTGCTTCTTTTGTTTTTTACTTTTCAGTTTACTTTTTGTCTTTCTCTCTCTCTCTCTCTCTCTTTTTAATGGGATTCTTACTTCTTACAGAAGAAAATTTCTTTCGCTTAAAACAAGGAAGAAGGGTCGTGTAAGAGTTGTGAGAATCGAAGGTGAGATCGGAGAGATCGATAGAGTCGGTCAAAGGAGAGTGTATACGCACGCGTGTGTGTGTGTGTGAAAGAGAAAGAGAAAGAGAAGAGAGAGAGAGAGAGAAGACGGTTCGAATCGTAACGTCGCGAATTCGCGCGTAAATCGGCGCCTCCTCCGTTTGTGTTTGAGAACGTGCGGCAAACACGTGCATCGGTCAAGGAGCAACCGGTTTTTCCGCGTGCGTGTTAAACCGTTTCAATATCGCTGCCGCGACAAGACGCGTAGAAATCTCACCGAGTAGGTTGATATCGACGGCGCGCAAAGGTGTAAGTAACTAAATTATCGATGGTCCCGCGTAATTATTCGTAACGATTCTGTCGATCATCGTGAAAATATTTTCGAATAGATCGAGAAGAAGAAAAAAAAAAAAGGAGGAAGAAATATTTTTCGATCGATGAGCGACGTCGGTCGAACCAAGATCGTTTCGAGTTTGTCGATCGATTTTGCTTTATTTAACTTTCGATTTACTTATAAACGAGATAAATTATTCTCGTTCGCATGCTTGAAGCGTAAGATTCTTTTTGCTTTGTTTTTTTTTTTTCGTTGCTTTATATATACATATATATATATACGCATATATAAATTAATTATATATATGTAAATTCAATCATTCGATCAGAAACGAAGTTAAGATTTTATTTTTCCAAATAAATCGGAAAGTTTGTATATATAATCTGAAACGTTTCGTTTACGATTAAATCGAATAAACAAATATTAGCAATTTTATTTATCGCTATTAAATATAATTTGTAATTATTATTTCTCACCATTAGTCGTTATAAATTATTTAATTTTCTTTATTAGTTATTCGTCGAATTCGTTAGAAACTTTTTAATTTATTAATTTTATCAATGATTCTACTTTCGACTGTAATTTTTTTTTTTTTTACTATAATACGGTCGAATGATATCCCATTGAAATATATAATTTACTATGCAACGTTTCTAATCATTTGGATAGATGATTATACGATGAATAGCGAGAATTAATATTCAATTTCAATTTACAATGAAATTCGTTTTCGTACTAATCAAACTCTAATCGAATCAAGTTTCTTTTTGATTTTTTGTTTCTTTTTTAATAAATAATATTATAAATGGTATAAAATATCTATATTTCTTGCTCATGGACAGAGACCTACAATCATAAATCAATCGTGTTTCTAATCCTAATGTCAAATGATATCTCACTTCAATCTACATTTGGATACCGACTCTATCTATTTATCTATTCCATCTGGTTATACTATATCTGAACGTTTATAAAGCTAACGTGAATGAAAATGCAATCGCAAGGATTAAGGTTAAGAATTAAGATCGTTCTACGAATAAATCGAAACGAAATTCGAAAAGTCGATCGAATAGATTGATTTATCCTTTCTTTTCTTTTTTTTTTCGATTAAATTCTTTGTCAAAATATTTTCGAAATTGACATTACGTTCCAACGAAATTCTCAGCTATGTTAATATATATATTATCATATTAATTCTTAATTATTTTCGATTAATATTTCTCGGTTATATCAACAATAATTATTTACACGTCGCACAATCGTCTCCCGTCGAAAATGATCCTCGTTCAAACTCGCGTGAAACAATCCAGACAGAAAAAAAAAAGAAAACAAAATAAATAAATAAAAACTGGAACAAAACAAAAATCATTCTCAACTCACTCACGAATCGTATTTCCCAACGAACGAACGTATTAACTAATTAATTTCATTAATTAATCACAATTATGAAATCGCATCGATTCGAATCGCCAAATACGAGAGCGATAATTAATTGTATCAAAAAAAAAAAAAAAAAAAAAAAAAGAAAAGAAAAAAAAGGATAAAAATAAGGAAAAAATTCACCGATTAAATGGAATAATTATCAATTAATTTATACGAATCAAATCTACAGATCGTTGAAGATATTCGACGATAGAGGTGCGCACGTGCAGAAGTATCGTTCTCGTTCTATCTGAGAAATATGTAAAACAAAAAAAAAAGAAAAGAAAAAATAGGAAGAAAAAAAAGAGGGAAAGAGAAAGAAGAGGGAAAGAGAAAGAAGTACGCACAATGCACGCACAAACGTTGAGAGAAAGAGAGACAGATATATATATATATATATATATATATATATATATATATATAAAGAGAGAGAAAGAGTGAGAGAGAGAGAGAGAGAGAGAGAGAGAGAGAGAGAGAGAGAGAGATAGTAATAGTGGTTCGTAATTAGCAAGGTTCGTAGCTTTTTCAACGTTTGTCCAGAGCGATTGGTGTGCGATAACTATATACCCGTGAACCCGTCGCGAGAGAAAAGGTGGGGAGGGTAGAGGAGGAGGAGGAGGAGGAGGAGGAGGGAGGGAGGGTGAGTGGGAGACGAAAAAAAAGAGAGAGAGGAAAAGAGGTGTAGATATACTCGATGAGGGGGGAGAGGGGTGGAAAGGGGTGGAGGACGGGAGGGGAGTTCGAGGGCTGCGTAGACAGATAGATAGAGAGAGAGAGAGAGAGAGAGAGAAGGTAAGGCATGATCCCAAAAAGCGATATATACGGAGATATACCGAGGTGCTTCCGTGTCCAGGGCCGTAATTATGTGGCGCAGCACGACATATCCGTTGCACGATTCCCTTTTATATCGGCATTACTGGGAGAAAAGGAACTGCCGTGAACAGATGCTCGAACGAAGATATCTCGTACGAGGGTATCTCTCTCTCTCTCTCTCTCTCTCTCTTTCTCTTTCTCTGTGAACGAAGAGCACAACCGACAGAACGTTAACGTTCTATCTATCTCGTACGACGAAAGAAAATGGATACGCGCCGTCGATCGACGAGATGCTTTATCCTCTCACTCTTGCCCCTGTCCCTGCCACTGCTCCACACTCCCTCCCTTCCCCCTCCCCCGGAGTTTCGTCAAAATTAAATGATCCGCATGGAGGATCTACGTTGATTCGATTTATACGGATATTCGTTTAAAATACGACGGGGAAGTATATATTCACGATTTTTTTTTTTTTTTTTTAATCATCGTCTGTCTCTGTCTCTGTCTGTTTTTCTTATGGGATTGTTCAACGAATTAATAACGAAGTAGTTTTAAACGCGAGGATACGTTTTGTTAACTCGATCCGAAGAAACGTTAGATCCCGCAATATATATTTTCTACGAAGTAATACGAAATGAATATTACGATTAGGAAGTATTTATATCGTTAATATTATTTCTTTTTTTTCTTTCTATGATTTGGTTTCTTCCTCTTCTTCTTTTTCTTCATCTTCGTCCGTTGGACAACGAACGATAAGAAAATATATATTATTTCATTTTAATACTGGTGTATGTGTATGAACGGATAGAATAGATATAATGATATATATATATATATATATATATATATATATATATATATATATATATGTATGTATGTATGTATACCGACAGAATTTATTATTAAAACGTAAAAATATAGTTACGCTTTGTCGCGATACGAAAAAAAAAAGAAAAGGAAATATTATTTATTTATTTACTTATTTATTCATTTATACATAACGTAAGTCGAATTAAGATGGAGGAAACTAACGTGTTTTTTACGCGTGCCATTGTGTAAACTTATCGCCAAAAACTTATCGTTAAACAATAATAATTCTGATTACGAATTATCAATAAATATATATATATATATATATATATATATATATATATATATATGGATCATTTCGAAATGTTCGTTCTTTTCTCTCTCCCTCTCTCTTTTTTTTTTATTCTTATTGATCGATCAATTTGTTAAACACGAATGAAGTTGATCCCGTAATACGTCTAACTATATGGATACATACGCGCATACGTATGTACATATTTACGTACACATAATTCGACCTAGAATTACTAGAAATATTATATTCAGTTGCTTAGGCGATAACTTAGAATTTGCGGTTAAGTTAAAATAACTGATTTACTAATGCGTACTCTATGTACATAGTTACTTACCTACGTCTATAAGTACACACATAGATACATACATATATATTTACATGCATATATGTATATATATATATATATATATATATATACACGGGTATACGATAAAATCTATCAACGCGTATTTAATATATGTACATATATACGTATGTGTTAATAGGTATCTATGTGTGTGTCTCTCTCTCTCTGTCTTTCCTTATGCATGTAATAAAACTAAGTAAATAGAAGATCAACAGCATAGAAAATAATGAGGCAAAGTAATTAGTATTAATTTGTTACTTATCTCTTATCCCTCGTAAAAATCGAAGAAACTAGAAGCTTTGAAGTTAACAGACGATTCTTTCTTCCTTCAAATAACACGGCTACGCATATATATATATATATATATATATATATATATATATATATATATATATATATATACGTACGTACGTTATGTATGTAAGTATGTATTTATTTATGTACCTATCCTCTTATCTCTCTTTCGCAATATAAATAGCTACGTAGACTACGCATAAAAACAATGTTTTTAACTCCCGTTACTTTGTCGTTACGATAATTTAACGCTAAAAAAAGGCATCAATGCAAATTATACGACGAAAACATATTTACGAATTATCTATTCCACGATCGTGTGCGTCGAACGATTAAAGGTTCTTCATTCTCTCTCTCTCTCTCTCTCTCTCTCTCTCTCTCTCTCTCTTCTTTTTTCCTTTTTTTCTGCTTTTTCTTTTTTTTTTCTTATACGATTACACTAAAAGCAATAATCCCAAAGTAAGTATTATAAATTTTTACGTAAGTGATTAAGTACGTGGCATATTAATTTTATCGTCGTCGATCTAATTTAATTAAGAGATGTATCGTTTAGAAAAGTGTTTATTCGATGGATTGTGTTATCTGTTCGTTGGCTCAAACGAATACTTTCGTTCTATATATGGGAATGATTCGAAAGCTAAAAGATGAATCGTACGTTTGCATCTTACAATACGAAATAGAAACAAAAAGAGTTCATTTAAAGTATCGAGAAAGCAATTAGAGATAATTGATTTGTGTTTATTGATTTTTATATACATACATACATACATATATATATATATATATATATATATATATATATATATATATTCATTTAGGAACTTTTGATACACCCCGTATATGTGTGTAACACTTTGAACACTTCGTAGATTTTCTGAATTCGAATTTTAATCGGTTTTTAAATCTATTCAATATTTTTTATATTTATTTTGAATAATGGACGATAATGTTTCTTCTCGAACGAAAGCATTTCATTAAAATGAAATTCGATTTGTATTGCCGAAAGATATTTCGTTGTAAATTAATTGTTAGTTTACGACTAATTTCGTCTCATTACATCCATTTAGAATTATTAACCGATCATTATTGTTTTCGTTGATTCTACCCTTTATCCAATAACCATCGTTAACGATTCATATAATCAGTTATGACGGATAATAATTCGTGTTAATTTTAACGAAGTTATTGTTGTAACAATAGCGTTAATTATTACTAATAAGTCTTTTCTAATAAGTGTTCTCTAATAAGTGTTTATTATTTCTGATAATAATTGTTAAAAGCGATATTTGAAATATCATCAATTCGACGATCATTGTTTATTGACTCGTTTATCGAAACGAAATAAATAATATTATCTATATAAAAACCATAAATAATAATAATATGTGTGTATGTGTGTGTGTGTGTGTGTATGTAGGTATATATGTGTGTATATATATATATATATATTGCACATAGAAAATATTTATTTGCTAAGTATTCCGATTAAATGAACATGACGTTTTTACGAGCGAAGCATGTCATAAAAAATCATAATACAGCATCAGAGCTCTAAAATAGAGTACGTTCAACGCTACCTTGTTAATTTACCCACGCGAGTAATCTAGACAAGTAAGTGTATATATGTCTACGCTTTACGAGCACGTAAATTTCAATTAACAAAATGATTTATGTAGTCGAGTCGACGGGGACGGGCAAAACAATTTTAATCGGATAAATTCTATTTATCAAATTAAATTTCAATTATTGATTTCTCTCAACGATTTATCATGACTGAGTTATAATTCTATTCCTCCTCTACCCCTGTCCCCATGTTATAATATGATAAATAAATTTATATATATATATATATATATATATATATTTATACATATATGTGCATATTTTATATAATATAATTTATGTAAAAAAATGATATATATATATATATATATATATATATATAGAGAGAGAGAGAGAGAGATTATAGAAAAATATATTTCAGATTTATTATACAGGTAAATACTTATGTGGGGAAAATTCAAAAAAATATTATGGAAAAAATTATGGTAAAAATATTTTTGACTTTCTCTTTTCTCGTCCTTTTCCTTTTCTCTCCCCCCCCCCTCTCTCTCTCTTTCTCTCTTTTATTCTTTTTCTCAAAAGATTATTAAGGATATATATATATATATATATATGTGTGTGTGTGTGTGTGTGTGTGTATATATCTACATGTATATATTAGTAGATACATAGTGGGAATATTTTTCTAAGAAATTTCAAAATCGTTGTTTCGTTCGCAACGGATCTTTCACGTCGAGCGATGCGGGCAGAACTACCCGTATTATTGCTCGCGTCTGAACCTGCAGTTGCACCTGCGCGACCCCTGGGAACAGTATATATGTAAGTACGTGCGCCGGCCTTTTATCGGACATTATTTATTTGCGTCCTGTTTTCCTCTTTATTTTTTTTTTCCTTTCTTTTTTTTTCTTCCTCTTTTTCTTATTCTTATTCTTTTCGAACAACTCGAACTCGCGCATGCGCTTTCTGCTCTTCAACTTTATTGCTACTCCTCTCTCTCTCTCTCTCTCTCTCTCTCTCTTGCTGTTTATTATTTTTTGTCTGTTTCATTCTTTTACATTTCGTTTTTTTTGTCTCTCCTTTATTCCTCTCCCTCACCTTCCCCTTTCCCCACCCGTCACGACCTCCCCTTCGAACGTTGTACAAGCTCATCCGTCGAGACGCGTCATTATTTGTCGTCGACGACTAACGTAATCTTAGATAAAGATAACGTCGGAAACGAAAGCGAAAGGATGTATATATATATATATATATTTCTATGTATCGTCAAATGTTTTCATTTCTTTGAGAAATTCTTTCGATCATATACTTCTCGTCGATATTATAGCGAATTATGTTAGATGATGGTTATTCGGTAATAATTATGAGATAACGTTTTTTTTTTTTCTTTTTTTTGAATATAACGTTGGTACAAGAGCAAAGAGTTATTTCTACGAAGAATCGAATGTTCTTTCTTCTCTTTTTCTTTTTTTTTTTTTTTTTCTCTAAGAAATTCAAGTTCCCCACATTGTCGTTAATATCACTGCGAATTATGACAGATAATATTTAGTTACAAGTATGAAACGATCTCGAACGAAAGGTAACTTCGGTAACGAAATCGAAAAGTGCATATGCCGGCGACGTATTTTTGAAACGTTTCCCCTTAAACAAAAAAAAAAAAAATGAGGACAACATAAACATATTCTCGGTCCACGCGTATCAACGATATTAACAGTGGTTCGTGAAATTTATTAATAAATATGACATGATCGTAAATGAAAAAGGAGCAAATTAAGAAGAACAAAGAAGATCATCGGAATAAAAACGAAAAGTTATACGTCCATGAATTTTAGTGACGTTTCCTTTACAAAAAAGAAAAAGAAAAAAAAGAAACATTTTTTCGTTCTACGCGTATCAACGATTATTACAAGTGGTTCATGATATTTACTAATAAATATAACATGATCGTAAATCAAAAAGAAAGAAAATGAAGAAGTACAAAAAACAACGTCGAAACAAAAGCGAAAAGATATACGTTGATGAATTTTTAAAACGTTTCCTTTAAAAAACAAAAACAAAACATTTTCGTTTCATGCTTATCGACGATATTAAAAATGGTTCATGATATTTACTAATAAATATAACATGATCGTAAATAAAAACATAAAAGAAGATACGCATGCGTCTACGAATATTCGAAATGTTTTCCTTCGACAAAATTTTCCTACCATAAATTTTCTCTAGATATTTTCTATCAAAATTATATATATATATATATATATATATATATATATATATATATATATATATACACATATATTAACACGTTTGTTTAATCTCGAACAAAGATGTAACGTACACTGATTGCATTAGAATATAATTTCTGCAAATTTTCCAAACGATAATAACGATTAGAAAACGAATTTCCATCGAACACACGATGACATCCACGATTGTCAAAGTCGATTCTAACGTTCTAAAAATCCGTTCGTCGACATACGCTCGAATCGTCGATCTTTTTTCCTCTAGAAATTTTTCTAACGTTTATCCTCCCTCCCCCTGTCCTCCCATAAGAAATATCTTCCTTCCG
>OU964983.1:2293596-2328596 GCA_918808275.2 Dolichovespula sylvestris | reverse complement strand
AGAGAGGGAGGGAACGGTAGTCTTATACATGGTAGACGTTTATCAAATGACACGAATTTACGATTAATTTTTGTCGAGACACGCAAACGATGTTTTTACGATTTTTTTTTTTTTATACTTTGTGGATAATTCATAATTGTTTTTTCTTTTTTTTTTTTTTTTTTTTATAAATAAATAGGAGAGAGATTGGGAATGGTAGTCTTACGTGATAGACGTTTATCAAATGACACGAATTTGCGATTAATTTTTGTCGAGACACGCAAACGATGTTTTTACGATTTTCTTTTTTTTTTGTTAGGCTTGTAGGATAATTTACAATTGTTTTTTATAAACAAATTGGAGAGAGATAGGGAATAGTAATGTTACGTGTTAGACATTTATGAAATGACACGAATATACGATTAATTTTGGTCGAATTGCGCGAACGATGCTTTTACGATTTCTTTTTAAATTTTAAGAATAATTTACAATCGTTCTTTTGCTGGTTTATTTTCCTTATCTATTTTTGTAAACATGAGAGAGAGAGAGAGAGAGAGAACGATCGTCCTAAAAAGTTGATCTTTGTCAAAGCTACGGACTATCCTTTCAAACGACACGATAAATTTCGAGATATAAACAATATTCTAATTATTGTTAGAATTTGTTGTGTGTGTGTGCGTTTAAACAAAAGGGTGGGGACAGTTTTCATCGAAATAAGCTTATCGTTTCCAATTAATTATTTTTTTTCAAGCTAAAATAAACTAAATCGCTTCAGATTATTTCCAAATAACTCCTCATTCCATTGAACTCGTGTCGTCAACACATTTCAGTTAACTAACAACGCCGAGGTTCGTTGATAACGAATTAATTTAAAATCGGTCGTGATCGAGATGAGAAAAAAAAACAAATAAAAAATGAAAAATAAAACAGAAAAGAAAAAAGATAAAAATCTTCGATATAATCGGAGATATCGCATTTCCAAGGGGAATAAAGGCGAAAGCGAATCGAATGCGAGACGGGGAAATTTTAGCGACCCTCGAGATTTATTCCTGATAATCCCTCTTACCTTTGACGACGCTTCTTTGGATTCGGGATGGCTTAACAAGACGCCACAGCTGCGAACGAGTTACCTCGACGATTAACTTAGCACGTATTAATATCCTTTCCACGTTTGCGAATCGTGCATCGAGCGACAGAAATTAATCGTTCTCGAGAGGTTCGCTTTTGTATTTAGGTATATCTAATTCTCTCTCTTTCTCTCCCTCCCTCTCTCCCTCTCTCTATATCTCTTTCTCTATCTATCTATCTATCTATCTATCTATCTGTCCATCTCTATTCGCCTATCTCTTTCCCAATCTCTTTCTGTGTCACATTAATCGTCTATTTCGATAAATTCGATAATAAGTTACATTAACTATTATCCGACGTTTCTATTGTATTTCTTCAAAAAAAGAAAAAAAAAACGAGTGGGTTACTCGATGAAGAATCGAATTAAATATCAATGTAATATCGATCACGGTGCGATATCGATTGGATCACTTGATTATATAATTATACGATAATCAAATAGACGAATTGTGTATCATTCGAAATAGTTATCGAATGTTTCTATCGGATGATAATTTATATTTTTAAAAGAGGGTGGTAAGGTATTGGAGGTTGGGGGGAGGGGAGATGGGCGAGAAATGATACGGGGCGAACGCAATCGTATTCGTGATCGAGGATGATATTTCGAAAAATTTCACGATTATTTTTTGATGCAGGTTACGATGATATTTCTTATTTTTTTTCGCGAAAATTGATTATTATTATTAGATTATAATAATAATCAAATAGAATATAATATAGATTATTATTTTCTATGATTCGCGCGATAACGATTTTCATGATAATTTGTAATATTTAAAAGGACGAATGGGTATACATATTCGATATAATCGAATTTATGTACAAGTATTATCGTCGATAAAATAATGACGTTAATTTTTCTAAACTCATCGGCGTTGATATTCTTCGAACGAAGAGCCGATAGACGCTCGATAAAATTTAATTCAACATAGATAAAAATGAACGAAAGAAAAAGAAAAACTACCCCTAGAGAAATAATTTCGATCTACGCGTTTCACAATTAACTATCGGAAACTTGTCGTCGGTTTCAAAAATGATCGCCGATGTTCGATGTTTTAAGAAAATCCAAAACAAAAAAGAGGAAACAAAGCAAAAATCAATTTATTAAACACAATCCTCGTGTGAGGGGTCGAATGACATTATTGATTTCTTAATTGACCTTAACTTTAACGATCGAAAACAAAAAACGAAAAAGAAAAGGAACAAAAATTAATATTATTCTCGACAATAAGAGAAACAAACGTTCAATGATATCGACGTAAATATTTAACTTGGATAATCACTTAGGTATCCGTGATGTTCTTTAATATTTTAATATGGCGCTGTCCAAGCATCCAAACATAAACACGGTAGTGATGAACGTTGAACGGAGAAATGCTTTTATACTTGGCACGAATTACTCGGTTCATCGAGTCATCGACGTGACTTTTTTTTTCCCCTCTTTTTTTTCTTCTTCTTCTCTCTCTCTCTCTCTCTCTCTCTCTCTCTCTCTCTCTCTCTCTTTCCGCTTGCATTACAGTATAGCTCGGACACGGCCATTGCCTGACGATAATCTCAGGCACGACTTAAGCCGCGTCTCCGAGTTCCCGTCGATGTTTAACTTCTTTATCGTTCGCATAAGTGCTGCTAATTATAGTCATTACAATTAAACAGGCTAGCATATTCTAATAGTACAAAACTTTACTTACTATGCATTAAACGTCCTCGTTATAATTGTAAACCCTCTGATAGATTACTTTCGAGCCCATTTAAAATGATTTTCCTTTCGTTCATCGACGAACACCGTGACGTCACGTGAACGATCGGAAGACGTTATATATTTATTATATAATTCGTCGACTTACATTTTCGTTTCGATAAAGATCCTGTGTGTATTTGTTTTCCACGAAATGAACGATCCAACGAGAAAGATTTTCGTTGAAAGTCGATATTACAAATAATCAAGTGGATCGAATTCCGACAAAATATTACTACTTATTAGAATCTTTTCTTTTTGGAAAAATTAGATCTGACGATTGCTATACCTTACGGATTCGAACGAGAAATTTCTTTTAAATTAAGACAACGAGAAAGATTTGTTCGTTAAAATAAAAACGTCGGACTCCGGCGATTCTAAATAAAATAATTTTTTGATCGGTACAAATAATTAAATGTAAGGAGTACGTGACTAATATCCCGTAATGATACTTCATCTCAAATATTGATCATTATTTTATTTCAAACAAACGGTCGAGATAAATAATAACGATCGTGATATTATGTTCAGAGAGTATACGAGTTAAAGGTATATTCACGTTCGACCATTTATATATAAATATATATATATAGATATTACATGTGTATATATAAATATTATCTAAATAATTAATCAAGAAATTATAGCGATCGTTTTGTACGTCAGTCGAGTATGCATCGAATTCGACTAATCGGTAGATGAACTCGTGCGCGAAAGAAAGAAGAAAGGTCGTTGGTTATTTCATTACGACAAGAAAAAAGAAAGAAAATGAAGAAAAATAAGAAGAAGAAGAAGAAGAAGAAGAAAAATCTATTCAATTCTATTCAAAACGACGGTATAAATTCTCTCCCGTGGTATTACGATGGCATAGAAGTAACGCGAGAGGGATAATAATAATGCGTTGCTTACATTAAACGCGGAGAAGGATGTGTTTAGCGTCGTGAGTATAAAAAAAAAAAAAAAGAAAAAAAAAAGAGAGAGAGAGAGACCCTCGTAACGTTGTATTAATCAGTGCAATTTATCGAGAAATGTATTTTTCCATAGGTCAACTAGAATATCTTCCATGCATATGCATATGAGCTCGTTAATCTTAATCTTGCTTAACAAGAAGATAACCGATATAACCGACCGGCAAACAAATATTAACACCTGGTTTCCCCGTGCCAAACGGGGAAAGAGGAGAAGGGTGGTGGGTGGAGAGGGGTTGGTTCGGGGGAGGGGGCGAGGCGACCAAAGGGATCTATTTTTATGAATTTATAAATGTTCATTAAGTTGAAGCTGCCAAAGAGAGAGAGAGAGAGAGAGAGAGAGATGAAACTTCTGGTACATGAGTGCATTCGAGTCACGTATCTCTCTCTCTGTCTGTGTATGTGTGTGCGTGTGTGTATCCTAAGCGTCAATAAATACTGAAACTAAGGCAAAAGTCCAACTTTCCAATCTAAATATATAAAACTATTCAAGACTATCCTATTAATCTTATTTAATTTTCTTTCCTTACGTGTACGTATTAACACGATCCACCGTGATATACGCGATGTGTAAAACCGGGCTAAAGGATTATTTGCCGAATAATAACGTACGTTAATACATATCCAAAGCTAAACTGCAGATAATTTGCATAGTTACAGCCGAGCGGTATTTAGTTCGGTTATTCGAGCATATTCGAAGATCTATTTCGATCTCGTATTTCTTAACTCGTACCATTTCTCATCGTTGATACAGGCGGGTGAGAGGGAGGGAGGGAGAGAGGGAGGGAGGGAGGGTAAGTGGCAGAGGGATACGTTTGCCAGAGTGTTGTGCATCCACGTACGTATATCTCTGTACGTATGTTAAGTTACGTATGTATGTATCCATACGTACGTACGTACGTATGCATGTATTTATGTATAATGTTATAGTACAGGTCAAAGTGCAACGATTTTCCATAAAGGAGATTAACCCAATGGGACGTTTGCGTGGCAGGGTTCATGCGATACACGCGAGCCATCCTGCGATTGTATGCAACAAAGTCGTGGCTTTAAGTCTCGTGGGCCTGCGGCCCGCTCGCTCGACTCTCAACGAGGGATAATGATCGGCGGAAGTGTTCGTGTTAAAATATGCAGATCCAAGGAAAATTACCTGGAGGAGTAGCACCTAGCCCGAACTGAACCGAACCGAACCGAACTGAACCGAACCGACGAGACGAAACGCGACGCGACCCACCGACCGACAGACCCAACGAAAAGAGAGGAACCTATGTATGTATGTGCATGTGTGTATGTATGCATGCATGCACGTATACATGTATGCATGTATGCGAGTACGCCGCACGATCGCGCCGAAAAAAAGAAAAAAATTAGAAGGTTAGAGTAAAGAAACAAAATTAAAAAAAAGAAAAAAACAAAACAAAAAAGCAAAGGAACCTAAGCAAAAAAGAAGAATGAGAGAAAGAAAAGCGATCGACGTTGATCACGACCACGATCTTTTTCGCCGCGCGTGCTTTTCTTACTGTTCTTTTCTTTTCTTTTTCTTTTTGTTTTTTCCTTTGGGTCGTGTTCGTCGTTTCTGTTTTTCGCTTGTGATTTTTATTTTTTACTTCGTTTCTTTTCTTTTTTTTTTGTTTGTTTGTTTGTTTCCCATTTCCCTCCCTCTCCTCTGTTCGGATTTACTAACTCTCCGGGATGAACGAAATTTTATTCGACTGATTATTCTTGACGCGTTCTTTATTTCTCTCTTTCATTCTTTTCGTCTTCAGAATTTTACGTTTTTTTTTTTTTTTTTTTTTTTTTCCTGCAGAACTTTACGTCGACGATTTTGGGATTGATATTGATCGCGGGTCAGTCCGTCCGATCATCGAAAAGAGCGTTTACGATTATACGGAGGAGGGGGGGGGCGTTTAGATCAATCGATACTTTTTCTTTTCGACGATCGGAAAAAAACTGTTAGGAAGATGCGTCGTTGTTATTAAAGTCACTAAAATTTTCCATCTTCTGTTCTCCCTCGGCAAACGATATTTGCGATATGATTGCAACGACGGGGCGGGGTAGTGGACGAGGGGAGGGTGGTAATTACGAGAGTTCGTAAAAATTGAAATTTACGAGAGAGAGAAGCAAAAGTGTGGAAGAAGGATTCTTTTTCATTCTTCTTTTTTTTGTTTTTACGTTGAAAACGTTAAAATATAAAAAACAAAATAAGGAAATGATAACGAAGTAATTAAAAAAAAAAAAACGTATAACGAGGTAACAATTATATTTGTGAGAAAGAAACGAAAAGAAAAAAGAGAAAAACGAACGAAAAAAAAAAATAAACAAAACAAAAGAAACTTCTAAATCGTTTAATTACCTAATACGCCAACGAAATAAGAGATAATCGTTTGGTTTTCAAGGTGCTCCACCTAAAATCCCTAATATACCGGGTTACGATCATCATAGGAAGCGGTAGAAGTTAATCATATCGCGGTGGGTGGGGGAGAGGGGATAATAAAATGTTGTTTTGATCGAAGGGAAGCAGGTGGAATCGTTTACCCTGTGCCCCCTAATTACGTTCTATCCTCTAACTACGAAACGCGCTTTGATGCAACCTCTGCGAGGGGAGGTAAGTTGGTAAGGTAGGTAGGTAGGTAGGTACGTAGGTAGGTAGGTTGATAGGCAGAGGTCGAAGGGACGGGGTGAGGTAGTCAATGAGAGAGAGAGAGAGAGAGAGAGAGATAGAGAGGGAATCCTTCTCTGAACATAAACGACGCCGACGTAGGATCCTCTCTTGTCTATGTACGTTCGTACGTAGACGTAGATGTACATACGTATGTACGTATCAACTAACTAACCAATCAACCAACAACCGACCAACCAACCGACCGACCGACCGACCAACCAACGAACCAACCTACCTACCTACCTACCTACCTACCTACCTACCTACCTACCTATCTATCTATCTACCAACCAACATACGTACGTACCTAGGTACCTAGGTACCTAGGTACGCGAGATGCCTTGTCACAGGAACCAATTAACTTCTTTACAAGGAACGGCCATTACCTCAGAATGCGTTAAAATGAGCGGTAAGTGCGAGGAAACTCGGGATGTCAACGTAACAAGCGGTTCCACCACTTTAACAAGGAGCCTAAGAGATATATGGATAGTGTATTAGAGTCGACGTTTAGTATTATACTTTCGCCAACTACTACTACTTCCTCCTCCTCCTCCTCCTCCTCCTCCTCCTCCACCTCCTCCTCCTTATCCACCTACTACTACTACTACTCCTACTACTACTCCTCCTCTTCCTTTTCTAAATTCTTCCAACTTCTAACATCTTCTAACAATGTTCCTCGATCCGATGTTACTTAGAACCGGAAGATCTTAGATTATGGTATTATATCAGATATTATACATCGATTACGATGAATCCGCGTAAATAATTATAAACATCTAACAATGTTATTTTAATATTTGATATGTATCCCATCTATAAGATGTCTTTACTCTCTCTCTCTCTCTCTATTTCTATTTTTCTATCAACTACTCTCCATCTTTGTCTCTTCATTTCTTTCTCTATCTTTCTTTCTATCTCCATCTCTTTCTCTCTCTTTCTCTCTCGATCTTAATCTTGATCCTGATCGTGATCGTCCATTTTCTTTCAAGGAGGGAGAAGCGATAAACTATTTCATTTCTAGCTGTTAACAACCTGTAATTATTAACGGTCGGGGGTCGCATTAATAATAACCATAACGACGATAATTTAACTTAAGCAGCCAGATATAATGGCGTATACGTACGTAGGAACGACATTAGGCGAACATATCCGCCGATATCTATAAGGGAACGACATAATTTAAATTTCATATCGCATTCCTTTAAATTATAAAATATTAGAACCAGCTCTCTTTCTCTCTAAAACTGATATAGGAAACCTTCATGATATATATATATATATATATATATATATATATATATATATATATATATATACAGAGACAAATACGCACACGCACATATTTGTATGGTTATCTTTTTAGTTGTTTTATCTAACATCTAGATTGATAAAAGTTGAAAATAAATTGTTGATTAAGTATATCAAGCATTGGCTCTCTTTCTCTCTTTACTCTATTGAGAGATATTCTCTAATATAATCTTATATCTTATTCGAACATGCGTTATCGTTTTGGCGAGTTATTAACATTGCAAATGAATAGCGAAACAGCTCGTAAAGTCGTGTTTAATGGGGGAAACGTTGACGATAGGAAAATTTATCGTCATCGTATCCTCTCAATTTTCTACACTATTCCACGGATTATCATCGTTTCCACTGTTAATGAAAATGGACGTGCCATTAGAGCACGCATTTGGCGAACGATTTATTCCACGTCATCCCGTATTGCGTTCCAATATACTTTCCGTTTTTTTATTCCTCTTTTTTTTTTTTATTTCTTTCTTTCCTTTTTTATTTATTTTTATTCTGATTTTTATCTTTTGTTTTATTTTTCATGCCACTCATTGCATTTTTCACTTTCATCGCCGATCGTAATTCACATCAACGGAAGACAGACCATCGAGAACGTTCGATTTTGTTTTTTGAAACGTTATTTTATATTCTCTATGCGAACGGTACGATCGTTTTCATCGAGTTCAGTCGGAGGAAAGATTTCTGTATCATTCGAAGGAGAGATATTATTTCTCTAAATTTTTCTCGTGGGCGTCGGTCGTACGAAAAAGATGGAAGAAAAAAAAATAGTAAAGGAGAAAATGTAACAAATATTTCCTGTGTATTCTTTCTTTTTTCTTCCTTTCGCAAAACGTACAGAATTTTTCGATCAGATCTAACGACGAAGATTCGCTTGAACGTTATTATTATAAAATCAAATGTATTATTAATATCGATAAGTTAATCAAATTCCGATAAAATATTATTACTTATTAAAATTTTATATCTTACGTAAAAGCAGATTTAAATATTCATATTTGCGGATCGCAAAAACAAATTTTTTAAATGCAATGATAAGAAAAATTTATTCGTAAAAATGAAAAAATCAGTTCTAAACTCCGACAATATTAAATTGTAAACAAAATTTGTTCATAACAATCGAAAAATGATTCGAGCTCTGGCAATATTGAATTATTAAAATTTTTCATTTTTCTTCTTTTCTTTATTTTTTTTTTTTCTATTTAAACAGATACACGCGACAACTAATTGATTAGTTAATAAGATTCTGCAAATACACCGATTGATGAAAAACATGTCGGTTAATAAGAAATAGATTTTGATTCCCACGGATTGGAGGATCAATTAATAAAAATGACAAGGAGAACATTGAAAAGATGAAAAGAAAATGGGGTCGTTTGGCTATCGTTCGGTCGATTAAATTGAAGGTCGCATCGATTCGAAAAATTTTTATTTATAAAAATTAAAAAATGAATTAAATTCCGAACGATATCGTTATTGCAATTAATTGTTTAAACTTTTTCATTGATCATATGTTATTTTCGATTGTCATTCAGACGGCATACAACAAAATCAAATAGGCTAAAAATTAATCGATAAAAATCAAAAAACGATTTCTAAAAATACAGAGGGAGAAAGTGAATGAGGATTGTTTCGACCTGATTCGATCGATTAGACGACAAATTTTTATCAATAAAAATTTTAAAGTGATTTAATTTATTACATTTTTTTTTTTTCATTAATCAAATCTTATCTTTATATTGTCATTCAGACCGCATACAACAAAATCAAATAGGCTAGAAATTAATCCATGAAAATCGAAAAAAATGATGGATACAAATACAGAGAAAGAGAGATAGAGATATAGATAGATAGATAGATAGATAAATAGATAGAGAGAGAGAGACAAATAGAGATAGAAAGAGAGATATAGAAAAAGAGAGGAAGAAAAGAAAATGGGGTTGTTTGGCCCTCGTTCGGTCGATTAAACGGTCGCATCGATATCGACGTCGCGAATGTAAGCGTGTACCGCTTCGAGTCGAACATAATGCGCGCTCGTGGTACGCCGCCGCGATAAATTATCGTAAACGTGTGTTAACTGCCCGCCTTGGATATTTGTTAACAGGTTGGAGTAGGCGTAGAGGCTCTCTCTCTCTCTCTCTTTCTCTCTCTTTCTCTCACCCCGCCCTCTCTTGTTACACACATACACACAAATATATATATATATATATATATATATATATATATATATATATATATATTCGGGTTTCTCTTCTGACCTCTTCTTTCTTCCTCCACAAATACGTCTCCACGTATGTATACCGTGTGATCGATATGCTCTCTTTAAATGCATAAGCGCCTGTGCATATTTATATATATATATATATATATATATATATATATATATATATATATGTAATTGTATGTATGTATGTATATTTGTATTATTTATGTTGGTAATTCGTGAATTTAAGCACGCGATAAATCGTTTTCGACTTTCTTCAACGTAGCAAAACTTTGGCTCGTTTCTCTTACATTTATTAAACGTTAGCTACCGAGTTCTAATCGAATTTTTGTTCTTTCCTTTCGTAATCATTTTTTTTCGTTTTCTTTGTGTTTTTTTTTTTTTTTTTTCATCACAACGGAAACATCGCGCACCCGCGACATTACGCGAGAAGGGATGTTTGAGAGAGACGCGGTCAAGGGACGATTTATTTTCTTCTTTTTGTTTGTTTTTTCTTTATCCTATTTTTTGTTTGTTAATCGTTGGAATATCGATTCCCTTCCCTTCCTTGCTTTTTCTCCCTCGCGAAACAGAATTAATGGAAAAGATTGAGATAACTCGGTGACGTCTTATTTACGGTAAATTCATTTGTTATCTCTTACGCGCGATTAAATCACGGGAGAACTTTTCCACGTCGTACGACGATATCGTAATGAAATGAAAAATTTTGACCTCGTTGTCGTTCGATTTATTATACCTTAGGAATGAATTTATGCTTTGTGAAAGGACCGAGATATCTCGAAACGTTTTATAGTTCTTTCGTTTCACGGATAATAACGATTTTTAATAAGATACCTTATTAAAGAATTGTATACGAATTGTTCGCGTTGTTTTTTTTTTTTTTCTTTTAATTTGGATACATATAGTTCGAAAACGGTAACATTTTTTTTCTCACTATGGAGAGAGAATAACACGAATATGTAATATATCGTATGTTAAACAAATCGACGAGGATGCATTTTATTTTCGTGGCATCTTGCATTAAAAAAAGAAAAAAAAAAAAACAAGAAAATACCAAAAAACAATAGAAGAAAAAAATAAATATTCCTATTGTCAAATTCGTGTTTTTGAAAATGTTTCGTTCGTATTATTCGCCGAAAAATAAGTTTACGTTATAATTAAGTTATATACGTATGATTGCGTTATAAGTATAATTAATAACGTAATGAGATTGATACGGACAGAACTTGGATTTTCAGGATTCAAAGGGAGAAAAAAAAATAAATCCATCACGAGTGTATAATAAGACTTTCTAATTTAACATATCATAGAGAGTATCGTTCGACGAAAGAAAACGAAACAAAGGAGAGAGAGAGAAGAGAGAGAGAGAGAGAGAGAGAGAACTATGCGTGTAAATTTCGAAGTTAAGAAAAACAAAGAGGAAAAAAAAATAAAAGATAAGTAAAGAGAAACGAAAAGAATAAAACGATGAATAAAGGGAAACATAAAGAAATGAAAAGAAATGAAAAGAAAAGAAATATAAAAGGGCACATACTTAAAACGTACGAATCTCTCGAGGGATCGTTGGTAGAGAGTCTTACCAAGATCGCAATTCGTTTGAAGTAACATTCAGGAAGGGACTACATTTCGTTCGATCGTTATCGCGTTACGAAGTTGCTCGCAGCGTTACCAACGGTGTTGTTAGTAATTTATCGTCAAGAATAATTACTTCAAACATCTCCCCTTTACCCAGAACTCTTTCTCTCTCTCTCTCTCTCTCTCTCTCTCTCTCTCTCTATCTCTATCTATCCATCTATCTCTTTCTCTCTTTCTCTTTTCGTTCGACCTTAAAGTAGCGAGAGACAGTCATTTTGGGTAGGAGCGCCCATATCGCCGAGAAATATAAATTACCTGCGAGAAAGAGAGAGAGAGAGAGAGAGAGAGAGAGAGAGAGAGAGACCGGGTGTCGTCGTGAATTTGTCGATGCTATCCTCTTTTTCTTTCTTTCTTTCTCTCTCTCTCTCACTCACTTTTTTCGTTTCTCTTCTCACAGCCGGTCGATCTCAACGAGGACGACGACGACGACGAGGACGATAGAAGCACCATGATGGATCACCACAGTCGCTTTTATCAATCGTTTAAGCACGATCGTGCCTCGATCGTCGAAGAAGACACACGCACACACACGTTCACACATATACAGTTATATACCCCACTCTGTGTTTTCGCAATGTACGTCTCTCCCGATATTGTTTGTCAATGGAGAACTAATGTCTCGAAAAGGAGACGAAGAGAACAGATTTCTCTTCCTTCTTCTTTCTTTCTCTCTTTCTTTTTTTCTTTCTTTCTTTCTTTCTTTATTTATTTATTTATTTCTTTTGTAGTTTTATCCTTCTTCCTCTTAAGAGCAACTCTTCGTGACGACGATCATCGATCACCCAGACCTTAGACTCCTCTCTCTTTCTCTCTCTCCCTCTCTCTCTCTCTCTCTCTCTCTATCTATCTATCTTTCTCTCTCTCTCTCTCTCTCTCTCTCTCTCTCTCTCTCTCTGGTCTTGTGCGTGATCGAAATCGCTACGACGCGTTTATAAGCGAGCCAAGGACTCTCGCTAACATAAACGAGTATACTCTTTTGGACGAGAGAGAGAGAAAGAGAGAGAGAGAGAGAGAGAGAGAGAGAGAGAGAGAGAGAAACCGGACGAACAACCATAAGAGATAGATATGCTATACGGTTAGATAGTATGGTTAGTTTTATTTCGTTTTCTTTCGCACCTTTATTTTATCGAGATGAATCTTTCTCGTCGGGAACTGTAGAGAGAAAGAAATAGAAAGAATGAGAAAAAGAGAATGAGACAGAGAGAGAGAGAGAGAGAGAGAGAGAGAGAGAAAACTTGTCAATTATTAGAAAGGTATCCCTTATTTGATGGATATCCTTATTTCGATGTAACCTTATTTGGTTGACATCGTTATTTATATCGGTATTAGAAACGTTTTGTCATCGGGGAATTTATAATACGACAAAATTTTCCCACGTATATAATTCATTGTCCTTTAACTATACGTCCGTTGCTTTTCTTTTATTTTTCTTCTTTTCGAATTTATTTTTGCTTTCGTTATCTTCGCAGAATCGAGTAGATTTTTTCTCTTCGAAGAACTCACAAAATTCTCATCGACAGATCGATGCTCGCCGATTGATCGTAAAAGTGATGTCGTTGATTTTTATAAACGAGCGAGTCGAAGCAATTTCACGAAACGGAAATGGTTTGAAAAGTTTTGTAGATTATTATTATTTTTTTTTTTTTTTTTATTATTATCATGTATATTTCAAACATTTTTTGAAAATAATTTGACGGAAGTACGTTGTAATTATTAGAAAATTAATTATAGTTTTCTTTTGATGAATACCGAGGGACAGACTCGCGACAAGTGTTATTTTTAATAACAGTAAGTAAGTTAAATTGATTTAAGAAAGATCAAGGATTGATTTAGGAAAGTATCTGAAAGAGAAAGAAATTTTATTTCACTTTTTGATGTGATATATAATGAATTTCAGAAATATATATATATATATATAACAGGGTAGGCTCGAAGTTCCGAAGTACAATTTTATGATTTAAAACCAAAAAGAAAAATTAGCCTTAAAGGACACTTTGTGTACTTCGTCGAAAAACTTTCCAACCATCCTGTACAATTTAGATTCATATCTTATTGATATTATCACAGATATCGTTAATAATTTCTACTGTTTGCATACGTTCCCATTAAAAAAAAATATATATATATATATATATATATATATTAATCGATCATAAACTTTAAATACATAATATATACAATGGATCATATAATTTTCTCAAAATCAATGAACGATATTTGTACGATCCGATCCAACGATCATCTATTGTAAATCTTTCAATCTTTCTAAAGTAACAAATTAATCTCATGTAATAAAAATATCCTCCTACTCCTCCTCATGCTCCACAACACCCCCTCGCCCCATCCTATCTCAATTCAAAACCACTTCCTTAGATTTCAAACTCCCGACTCGAATCCGCTCGTGTCCCGACGAAAGGAATCCTACGATCGAGATAACAAAACGAAAAAAAAAAAGAATAAAAATAATTTAAAAAAATAAATATAACAAAACAAAAGGAGCGAACAAATATTTCTTTCGATTTAAAATTTCCGCGAGACCGATCTTATCAAGAGAATCGCATGAAAATATTAAGTACGAACACGTCCTGCGAATTAAAAATGATCAACATAAACTCGGGTCCAAGGAGGAATAATAATTTCAAGATGTGGATACCAACGAGGAAGGGGTAGAGAGAGAGAGAGAGAGAGAGAGAGAGAGAGACAGAGAGAAAGGAGAAGAGGGAAGGGGCGGTGAGAGGCGGGAGGGAGGTAGGGAGAAGGTAGAAGGGACGAGATATACGTTACAGGTGAGAGCGCGAGTATCGCGTGCTGTAAACGAGCCGGCAGCTGGCCGCCTCTTGGCTACACGGTCCTTCCTAAGATATTAATATGCGACTGACCGAGTGGGACCGATGCTTTAGCTGTTAAAGTAAAACCGCCATATTACGTCACGCTAAGAAACGTGGCAGTGGTGGTGGCGGCGATAATGGTGTTGGTGGTGGTAACTCGTGGTACGTGGCGTTCTCGTTTCTTTCTTTCTTTCTATTTTTTCTTTTTTTTTTTTGTTATTTTTATTTTTCTTCCCTCCTTCTCTCTCTCTCTCTCTCTCTCTCTCTCTCTCTCTCTCTCATTTCTCAATATCATCGTACACGCATCATCGTATCCCTTCATCCAGAGTTTCTTATCTCATTATAGTTTTATCATTCAATAATAACGTACGACACTTGATAATGTTAAAAAGCCGAGATATTACGTCACGTTAAGATACGTAGTAGTAGTGTAGTGGTAGTAGTAGTAGTAATAGTAGTAGTAGTAGTAG
The DNA here is from genome assembly GCA_918808275.2 of Dolichovespula sylvestris. Classification (NCBI taxonomy): domain Eukaryota; kingdom Metazoa; phylum Arthropoda; class Insecta; order Hymenoptera; family Vespidae; genus Dolichovespula; species Dolichovespula sylvestris. The sequence continues at coordinate 2,313,659 of OU964983.1, read as the reverse complement.
TAGTAGTAGTAGTAGTAGTAGTAGTTGTGATTTATAGTGGTATTAATTTTAATATATTGTGTTTGATTTTTTTTCCTTGTTTGTTTTGTTTTCTTTCTTACCTTTTTTTTTGGTTGTTTGTTTCTCGACACGATATCTCGTCTTACTCGTTCGTCCAGGATTTTTTTATTTTTTTATTTTTTTGTCTTTTTACTTTCCTTATTATATCTCATATCGTTCGATACGATAATCGATTAAGTAATAGCCGCCACGCTCAGAAACGTTGTGGTAATAGTAATAATAGTAGTAGTTTAAAGTAGTATTAATTGTAATATGTTGTATATATACATACATACATAAACACACATATATATATATATGTGTGTGTGTGTGTATTTTTTTTTGCTTTTTGTTCGTTTTGTTTTTCGACACAATATCTCATCTTACTCGTTCATTCAAGACATTTTTGTTTCTTTCTTATTATATTTTATCGTTCAATATTATGTCACGCTAAGAAACTTAATGATAATTCGTCAGTACATATGTCTTTTATTTTTTCTATCACTTTTTTTTTTATCTTTTCATTTTTTCTCTTTTTTTTTTTTTTTTTTAACACAGTCGATCGTACTCGATCGTATTCGTCGTCGAATGAGAAATTTTTGAAAAATAAAAAAATACTCTACAGCGTTACTAAATTTGACATAAGATGGCGAACATTTCTTTCTCGAACAAACAAAAAATTTCACGAAGTTATTCTACGAGAGTCATGCAAGACAAACATATTCAATACGAGATGCGATAGTGTACGTTATTTTTTGCATATAAAAAGAAAATAAATGAACGAATAAATAAATAAATAAATAAATAAATAAATAAGTACTAGTATTATCAATTTCAATGCGAGCAATGAAAAAATTTTCCTGCGTCGCTCCTCTCTAATCCGAAACAGATAGAATTGAGAGAAATTAGAACAAAAAGAAAACAACAACAACAACAACAATAATAATAATAATAATAATAATAATAATAATAATAATAATAATAATAATAATAATAATAATTCTAACGTGACTTTCAATCGAATCGAGTTCGAATTATTAATCCGACGATTCACTCAACGAGTTAAATTTTTCTCCATAACGAACATTGATGAATAAGTTTGATATATTAATATTTTCCCCAGTTCTTCAAGCTTTCATAATTCTTGCTGTCTCTCTCTCTCTCTCTCTCTCTCTCTCTCTCTCTCTGAGGAATTTCATATCTCCTTGAAAATAACGAAGATAAAAGAACAAAGAGAAGAAACGAAACGAAACAAAGAAAAAGCAAAGAAAAAAAACTGTTTATGAAGAAGTACAAGATGAAGAGAATAAATAAGAAGAAGAAGAAGAAGAAGAAGAAGAAGAAAAAGAAGAAAAAGAAAGAACGTATTGGTATATGCCGTTATTAAGTAATTATCCGTAACTAACTCCTAACTCTCTCCTCGGTTACGTATACTCGCGATACCATAATCGTTCGCCGAGGATTAACAGAAGCAAAAGCAAAAGTAAAAAAAAAAAAAAAGAAGAAGAAGAAAGAAGGAAAACGAGAAAGAGAAAGAAAAAGGAGGAAGAGCGTAGAGAAGGGAAGAAGAAAAGGAGACAAAAAAAGCAGAAAAGAACGAAAAAGAGAGAGAGAGAGAGAGAGAGAGAGAGAGAGAGAGAGAGAGAGCTATAGGTACCTAGATGAGTATAAAAAAAAAAAAAGAGAGAAAAAAAAATTATAATAGTAAAACAAAAAAAGAGGAAAACAAAAAATACAAAAAATTAAAAAGTCAGGTCGCGATAAAGGGAGATAAGGACGAGAAGGTAGCTGGGCGCGAATGAAAAGAATATCTTGAAAAGAGGCGAGTAAAGGTCGAATTAAAGGTACTACTACTTGTTACTGGAATCACAACCATCTCCAACTTCCTTGCTCATTTTTCTATTCTCCCTCTATTCCTCTTTCCCTCTCTCTCTCTCTCTCTCTCATACTCTCTCTATCTCTCTCTTATGTACTAAGAAAATCTCTCGAAGTAGAAAAGGATAAAAGTGTCGGATGAATGCTTAGCAATCTGTTTTCAACGTGGGATAACTCGGTCGCCCTTCTTCCCTTTTTCCCGACTCGAATCCCCCTTTTCATACTCTCTCTCTCTCTCTCTCTCTCTCTCTCTCTCTCTCCCTCTCACTCTCTCATTCACTTTCTATCTATATATATCTATCCATCTATCTATCTATCTATATATATATATATATATATATGTATCTATCTCTATCTCTCTTTCTCTCCTTCTTTCATAGCTTCCTCCTTTTCTCTCCTCTCCCGTTCTTCTCCCTTTCCCCACCCCCGCTTCCCGTAACACCTCCGCCCCTTTCGGTTAGCCGAAGCACGGCTCGGTAACTCCCACCGACGCTATCGTCGTCGCTACCGGGTGTAAAAAGCACATCCGAATTGAATCATTGCTGAATAAGCGGGAAAGTGCTTGCCTGCCTGCCTGCCTGCCTGCCTGCCTGCCTCGAGGAAGAAAACCGAGTAAGGTACCTACCACCAACCACACTACCTCCTTCTTTTCTTCCTCCTCCTCACCCCTCCCTTACCCTTTTCTCCAAGGGCTGAGGACGGTTTACTCCGACTACTCTTTTCTTTTCTTTTCTTTTCTTTTCTTTCTTTCTTTCTTTCTTCTTCTTCCTTTTTTTTTATTTCTTACCCTCTCTCTCTCTCTCTCTCTCTCTCTCTCTCTCTCTTTCTCTTTCTCTCTCTCACTCGTTCTCTTTGTATTTTTTTTTTTTATTCGGCTTTCTTCTCTTCTTCTTTTTTTCTTTTCTTATTTCTTCCTTGCTACGTTCGCGTGCTTTGCTCCAAGCGAGGTCTTCTCTTCGTTCGATGATCGACGTCAACGAACTCCTATGTACCTACCTGCACATGATGCATATATATATGTATATTTATGTGTGTGTGTGTGTGTGTGTGTATCTACGTTTGTATGTAAGCCACGTACGAGTTTGCACGTACCGCAATGATCGTTTGAGATTTAGATTTAAAAAATTTATATCACTTCATCGCATCTCTCCAATTTTGGTTTTTGTTACGAAATCAATCGATTTGCCTATTGAACGGATCGATCGACGTCTATCGGATTTGACAGGGATTCTCGTTTAATATCTGTAAACGTCGATGTTTCGAATATGCATCCGAATGTTTACTTTTTTTTTTATCGAAATATAACGATAATATTTTTGTATATATTCTTGTGAAAAAAGATATATATATATATATATATATATATATATATATATATGTAATATAACGATCGAGATGGTACGAGATTTTGTATGAATGATTACGATCGTACATTGTGGAATATTTAGATAATCTAAACTAATTGTTGATAAAGATTGTTTGTTTCGTACGTGAGCGTTTTCTCAATGATTTCGAACATTTCGAAATCGCTTTGATTTTGGAAGATGATTAAGGAGAAAATTGATCGAACGAAAAATCTCGATTTTATAGGATTCGTTCGAATATTAGCTCGTTGAGGAATTTAATGCGTGTGATATATAACGATATATAAATTATAATGCTATAAAAAATAATGCACATTATTAAAAAAAAAAAAAAAAAAAAAAAGAAAAAAGGAGAAGAAGAACTAATGCACATTACTGTACCGATGTAACACATCGATACAATATTAAATGTCATAAATCTCGATTTTACATTTTTGAATTAACATTAAAATAAAAAGGAAATAATCGAGTATCTCTGTACGATCTCATTGACAATATATTGTCATACGATTTACACTGATATATAAATTATAATGCTATAAAAAACAATGCACATTATATAAAACAAAAGGAGAAGAAGAACTAATGCACATTACTATACCGATGTAACACATCGATACAATATTAAATGTCATAAATCTCGATATTACATTTTTGAATAATAATAAAAATAAAAAGAAAATAATTGAGTATCTCTGTACAACCTCGTTATTTCTTTAAAATGTTAATTCTATTCGATACACAAATTCCGCCACGGAATCGAGTTCGAAATAAGATGCCTGAGCGAGACAGAGAGAAAGCGAGAGAAAGAGACAAACAGAGAGAGAGAGAGAGAGAGATAGAGGGAAAGCGAGAGAGAGAGAGAGAGAGAGAGAGAGAGAGGAGGAGAAATCGGTATCCTTTCGGATCGTTAAATCCTTAATGTCTATGTTACGTCAAGTTTGGAGACGCACGCTGCGAACATGCGTCTTCGCCGCAGCGAAATAATTTATATCGCGACGGGCGCGATCTCACGCTACTCGCCGCCTTATCGAAGCTCGTTCGTCGCGCCGCCCACGCATTCGTTCGTTCCAACAGCGCGATGGCTACGAAAAGACCGCCATGAAAATTAGCGGAACGACTCGACCATGACTCTGTCTTCAACGGACAGAGAGAAAGAGGGAGATAGAGATAGACAGATACACACAAAGAGAGAAAGAGAGAGAAAGAGAGAGAGAGAGAGAGAGAGAAGGTAGACTTCGACGTATTTTTAATTTTAGAATGATTCTTACCTTCGTAATTGTACATACGATTTAAATGAATTTTAATATAAAACTTACAAACGAACGATGCAGCGAATTATGATATCGTCGATATAGAGATAGACAGACGCACGGAGAGAAAGAGAGAGAGAGAGAGAGAGAGAGAGAGAGAGAGAGAACGTAAACTTCGACGTATTTTTAATTTTAGAATTATTCTTACCTTCGTAATTGTACATACGATTTAAATGAATTTTGAAGTAAAACCTACAAACGAACGATGCAGCGAATTATAATATCGTCGATTTTAATCTGTCTATATGCGTAACTCGTTGGAATTTTTTGTAATTTCTCTCTCTCTCTCTCTCTCTCTCTCTCTCTCTCTCTCTCTCTCTCTCTCTCTCTTCGCCAAAACGAAGAATTCAATAGCAGCAAATTTTATTCCGATTTTTTGAAATAGATTACGTACACATTCGCCGGATATTTTAGATTTAAAAATGAAATTTTCGAACGAGTGACTGGACTTGACGAAGGAAGTCGAAAATTAATTATTAATATTGGAATCTATTTACGCACATACATTTTTTTCTTTTCCTTTGAAACAGACGTCCACGATCCCTCGAACGAAATAAATTTCGTACGAAAGTGCGAACGAAGTTACGAATTAATTATCAATTTCAATCTTTTTATACGTCGCAGAACGTTTCTTTTTTTTTCTTTTCTTTTTTCTTTTTCTTTAATTTTCTTCTTTTAAAAGTTAAGAGTCGAACGGAAAAAATTTTGATCTCCTGATTTTTCGAAAAAGATAATACGTCTGTGATTTCCCTAATCGAAATATATTATTTTAAGCGCGCGAGCGCGCACGTATGTGTGTGTGTGTGTGTGTGTGTGTGCACGAAGGAAGTGGTGAATTAATTGTCGATTCTAATCTTCCCATGCATGACTTGTTTTAATTTTCCTTTTTGCCAACCCAAGTACATTTTATTTTAATTTTATTTTAATTATATTTTAATTTTATGGAAAAGATCTAATTTCTGTTCGAATTAAAATATTTGCGTGTGTGAACGAAATTAAACATTTTTTCCTTTTATAAAATTAACGATAGAACAAAAGTACTGATTCGAATGTGATCGGAAATATTCTGTTTTTTTTTTCTTTTTCTTTTTCTTTCTATAAATTTAACAATAAATAAGAACAAATTGAAACAACTCTAACATAAGACTGAAGGATTTTGAAAAATTGAAGAAAAAAAACTTTCTCTATGATACCAAATACGAATGATACAAATTAACTTAAGATAATAGAGATATCGATTCTAATTGTATAAAAAGAATACTTATCGAAGAAAAAGAAAATAAATTAGGGAAGGACAATGTTTATAATAGACATGAACGGAAGAGAGATTATGATTCTAATTTTATACAAAAAAAAAAATCATTTTGTTTCGATCCTTTGACCGAACTTACGACATTCTTGTACGCGTACGAAATTATATACTTTTTTTTTTTGTTTTTTATCTTTTCGTAAAAATTTAACGATTCAACATATAGTTCTAATTTCATACAAAATTCTTTTACATCGTATCCTAATTGAACGAAATCTATTTGCGTGTTCGCACGTAACGAAAACGTACGAATCGAAGGTATAAAATAAAACATTTTCTTTTTTTTTTTTTTCTTTTTTTTTTACTAATTAACACTCAAGTTACCATGTTACCATTCTTACGTGAATGATAAAATGAACGAAAAAAATGTTTAGAAAGAAGAAAGATATATATATATATAATTCTCATGCTTGAAAAAAAAGAAGAAAAAGAAATGGAAAGACACAAAAAAAGAATCCTCCCCTTGAAGAAAAAAAAAAAGAACAAAAAGAAAATAAAATCCTTCCAAACTAAACATATCCCCGAATCCAATTTAATATACGGCCGTTGATACGTTCGCATGATCGTTGTTATTGATCTCATTATTACTGTTACCATCGGCGTACCGTTAGAAAGCGGAAATGATCGTAAACGATATTCATCGATGTCTAGGATTAGAAAACTGGTCTCGAACGAGCGTTTCCATCGTGAAATCATAGTTTTCTGATAGCGCGTAACGTTCTTAACTATATTTTTAGAAAGAAACAATGTTATATCACGTATATACGGTTATTCTTTATACCGTATTGATCGATCGAATACATTTATGTATTTTTCATATATACAAATATATATATATATATATACATATCTTTCTCTCTCTCTCTCTTTAACTTGATCTCTATCTTACTCGGATAAATAAATATCTCATTCGATGACGTTACGTTAAGTGTCGAAAATTGTGAAACGTGTCCGTATTATTATTACGGTGCCGAACTTTCATTACTTTCAAAAGAAAAGAGAGAAAGAGCTGGACGGACAGAGACAGAGAAAGAGAGAGAAAGAAAGAGAGAGAGAGAGAGAGAGAGAGAGAGAGAGAGAGAGAGAGAGAGTACGAAAGAGGAAAATAAAGAGAAAAAGGAAGAAGTAATTTTGTGAAAGCATAGTTTTCATCGTGCACGTGTGCATTCACCAATGTGACACGGGATGCACGTGTCCTAACGTTTGCATCGAGGGTGAGAGAAAAAGAGAGAGAGCGAATTTTACTGTGTGTCGAAAGGAAGGGATCGTTGCTAGAAACGTTTTCGTCCTGAAAGGGACAAGTGCGTAACGCGACAAGTGCGTATCCTGGACTAACGACGAAAGTGCGGGACACGATGCTCCCCCTCTTCAATCGTGTGAACCTTGCAATACGTCTCTCCCCTCTCTCTCTCTCTCTCTCTCTCTCTCTCTCTATCTATCTATCTATCTATCTATCTCTCTCTTTCTCTCATCTCTTTTGAAAAAGACGATATCATCGAGCGAAACACTCGAGAGAAGGACGTTATGTCCCTGACGATGTTACTTTTCTCTCTCTCCCTCCCTCCCTCCCTCCCTCCCTCTCTCTCTCTCTCTCTTTCTTTCACACTATGGGAGCCTTCTCTGCGTGGGATGGTTAGATTGTGGGAAGATTAGTATCAAGCGATACGAAAGAAATTTTAAGTTTGTCCCGAGGAAACGTTGCGTTCCTATCGTTATAATACGTCACGAGTGATCTACGATCATTTCTATCCGAAGATGATTCCGAGAAGGGGACCGAGAGGGTGGGGAGGAGGGCTGGGAGTTAGGTTAACGGAGAGGTGTGTAAAAAAGACCGATTTTTCTTTCTAAACCTTGATAAATAATAATGATTATACTTTTGTCCGAGTACGTCAATATATACTTATTCAGTTTACGTGTATATCATTGGTAAAGTATACGCGTACATGCATGTATATAACATACATACATACATACGCGAGTTAATATGCGAACGGGTGATCTTGCGATCGTAATTAAAGAATTATAAATATTTATCACGTATGTATGTTAAGGAATATTTATAAGAAAGAAGTAAATATATATATATATATATGTGTGTGCGTGTGTGTGTGAGTGTGTGTGGGATTGAGGATTACCACGAACATCTGACTGATCGAAAATGCAAATGCGTATTAGATAAAAGATGAATGATTCGGGTGTTATATTCCTGTGTGTGTGTGTGTGTGTGTGTGTGTGTGTGTGTGTGTGTCAAGCTAGCCGATAATATAACAATGAAATAAAATGCACTATCTTTACGAGTCAAACGGACGAAGAGGAGAGTCCCATGTTGAGTCTTGAGTTAGAACGACGAAGAGATGAGTACCGAGTTGAGATAAGAAGGAGTATAACACGACGAGCCTTTAGATTAGATCGACGATCAGAGACACATCGGAGTTAACTCGTGTCCTGGATGGAACGACTGATTGTTACTTCAGAGTTACGGGTTTTAAATAATGAGTAACTTGGCGAGTAACGTGAGTAGAGAAATTCGCAAGGAGAGGCATACCGAGTAAAGGGAGCAACGCGTGAACGGGAGGGGGGGGGCGGGTATTGAGTACGGTTCTCGAGTAAACCAGCCCGAGTCACGACCTAGTAAAGTTACAAGAGTTTAAGTCTGGATATATCCGGTTAAAGAGTTGTCTCTGGATTGGTACAGTTGAAAAGTTGTGTTTGGAAATGTCCAGTTTAACCGTTAAGTCTGGAGAAGTCCGGTAAAAAAAAAAATAAATAAATAAAAAAGTAGTCTGAAGTAGTCCAGTTAAAAAAAAAAATAAAAAATTAGTCTGGAGTAGTCCATTCAGTTAAAGAGTTAAGTCTGGAGAAGTCCAGTTAAAAAAGAGTCAATTCCGGAGAAGTCCAGTTAAAACGTTAAGTCTGAGGTAATCCAGTTAAAAAAAAAAAAAAAAAAAAGAATTAATTCTGGAGAAGTTTATCTTCTTTTCTTCGTACGAAATCACGATCATCGCGCTATTACGTCTGATCGCAAAATTCTCTCTCAACGTTCTCATTCTTAACAAAATATCTCAATCGACGAATATAAAATGTATATACTACGGTAAAATAAGACGTGAGAATTTCTATTGGGCCATCTCATGTCGTTCAACGTACGATTACATACATAAATACATACGTACGTACATAAATACATACGTACGTACGTACATATGTACATACACATAGAGTTACCTACCTCCAAGAGACATAACTTATCTTATCCGTATTTATGTATTTAATTAACCTCAAAACGGTAATCTCGCGATCGGATATATAACTCTCTTGGTGATTGCTCGATCCAAAGAAATTAATAACAAACTTACAAATTGCCTACTTGTATATATAAATATATGCGTACGTACATATGTTTATACATATATATTAACACACACACACACACACATACATATATATACACATAAATAAAAAATTTAATTTCTTTTTTCTTCCCCTCTTATTTTTAATCAGCTAACGTCAAACTCTCCTTATACTCGACTTTTCGTTAAATCGTCTACTTACTTATTTATACAAGATTCCCGTACCAATAACGTAGCAACGTGTACGGGAATTGAGACATAAAATTCTGTCATTACGTAGATTGCCATCGCTTATTAAAGTTCTCCATCGGACCGTTAGCAGCAAGAAGACCATTGATATGGACGACCATGGGATATATAACCGCGAGCATCTGCCTTGGCAATCATAAACAATATTTTTTTTTTTTTTCTTTTCCTTTCCTCTTTTCTCTTTCCCCCTTTTTCTTGTTCTCATTCATCTATCAAACCACTTAAGCGAGTTTAACGGTTACGCCTAGATATCCCTTGGATTATAATAATTTAATGAATCTTAGAACTCGATCGTTATCCCCACTTATTAACAACCACCCTTCCCTTCCCTTCCCATACTTCCGTATTATCTAATAAAACTGTTTGACACTGATAATATAACTTACGATATTCCCATGAGTTTTGTTCGTGCGCGCGCGCACGCACTCACGCACGAATTTATCGACGAAATCACTGAGATCACGATGGCATCGTGATTGGGACAATGTAGTACTATCCTATGGGATGAGAAAATTCTATTAGGAAAATGATTCTTATGGGATCATATAAAATTCCAGATTATTTATTTTCTTTTATTTCGTTCACTTTCCTTCCCTTTTATTGTTGCCGTTGCCGTTGTCGTTGTTGTTGTTGTTGTTGTTGTTGCGGTTATTGTCGCTGTCGTGATTTGTCGTTATTTTGCGAACGGATAGAAGAAGGTTCTTGTGGTTCTTCAAAGAGAGAAAAAAACAAAAAGAAAAGAACAGGGGGATAAGTATCGAAACGTTTTGGGTGAATCGAGCTAACATTTTCTGTACGGTGGCAGCAGGAGCCCTTTTTGGCCAATTAATACGACGCGGTGATGATGAGATCGAGCGGCACGAAGCGATAAAGGAATTATAAACCGACGATGCGGCCTGCAGCTGGTGGATCGAAAGCTTCAGCGAACGAGCGAGCGAACGAACGAGCGAACGAGTGAGTGAGTGAGTGAGTGAACGACCGAGTGAGAGAGAGAGAGAGAGAGAGAGAGAGAGAGAGAGAGAGAGAACGAAAAAGGTGCGACGCTACTCATGGGACACTTTGGAACGTCGAGATTAGTATCCGGATAAGGAGGTGCTGCTTCTTCGAAAGAGCTCAGGATTCCAAGAGTGGTCTTAGAGCAACCGATACCGAACGAACAGAAACGTACGAGAAGGTTTGTGAGAGAGTAAAGGGAGAGGGAGGGAAGGAGAGAGAAAGAGAGAGAGAGAGAGAGAGAGAAAGTTAGAGACCGGAAGTGGAAGATACGAGCGAGAGAACTTGTAGAGGGACGGACCCGAAATGAGCCTTCGAGACAAGTCGAGAAGCGAACGGGCACAGGTGTACCGCCCTTTAATTATCGCTGCCTAATAAATTCCTCGAGAAAGCTCGTTTAACGGGCAAGACTCTCGAATCTGAACTCGAATCGAGAGAGATAGAGATAGATAGATAGAGAGAGAGAGAGAGAGAGAGAGAGAGAGAGAGAGAGAGAGAGAGAGAGAGAGAGCAGGTTGTATATACCATACATTATATCTAATTTAAAAAAAAAGAGAGAGAGAGAGAGAGATGAAAAGAATTAAATAATAACAATTGGTTTGTAAAAAGAGAAAAGGGGTATCGTTAGACAATTTGCAAATGATTTTAATAGGAATAATTATGTGTGGTAAGAAATCGGTATAACGACTTGGGTTACGTTCCACTGAGGTTATCGAACGTTCGATTTTAATTATTTGCATGGTTTAATTAATAATTTAAGAAATATATAGTAACAATTGGTTGATAATTGTAATAAAAAATTGTATATATATATATATATATATATATATATATATCAGATGTTAAATAGAATAATTGTATGTGATATGAAATCGATATTACGACTGGGTTATGTTCTTTTGACGTTATTGAACGTTCGATTTTAATTATTTGCTTGGATTAATTAATTGATAATTGTATAAAAAAAAAATATATATATATATATATATATCAGATTTTAATTGGAATAATCGAGTATGATTAGAAATCGGTATGACTATTAGGTTATGTTATTCTGACTTTATTGAACGTTCGAGTTTAATTATTTGCACGGTTTAATTAATAATTTATAAAAGAGATAATAACATTTGCTTAATAACTGTAAAAAAATATATATATAAATATACATATCGTTAAACAATTTGCAAATGATATTAATTGGAATAATCAAGTGCGATAAGAAATCGGTAGTATAACGATTGGGTTATGTTCCTCGCTGACGTTATTGAACGTTCGATTTTAATTATTTCTACGGTTTAATTAATAATTCTAACCCACACGGTTGAAACTCCGACGATAAACCGAACGATTGAAATATGAAAAATGATCGTGTGTCGTACGTTAGCTTCTGACGTTGGACGAAGAATAATGATATAAAATTCCGAGATAACGATTGAATGGAATGACATTATGGAAAATAATAACATATCCGCGAATAATAATATAATTAATAATAACATTATTATTCGCGATAATGTTATTTACAAGTAAGTAGATTAGAAATATTGAAGGAACGCGAAAATCGATCCCACAACTTTCCGTGATTCCATGAAAGTTGAATTAATTCTGGATTAATTCAACGATTGCGTTGAATTAATTCTAATCATCGTCGTCCAATAAATTCTAACGTCGTAGGGCGCGAGCGCGACATTTTTTTGCGACGTAAAAATAAAAACTATAGCCATAAAAAAGAAATATTAAAACAAACGCGATTTCACGTGAAAGCGATACGAATCGTTCGATAATTTTTTAATAATTTACGAAGATAAATAACTCGAAATAAGATTCTGATAAAAGAGCGAGATAGAGGCGTACGTAACTCCTTTAATTGTAACTCTCTAATAAATTCCAACGTGTCGAGTGTCGATTAATTTCATTTCATTTTAAATTCTCAAACGCACGAACTCCGAAAAATTACATCGAATTTCGGTCCCACGATTTTCCTCTCAATCTATAATCTGTCCTTTGATCGAAACGGCAAACCCAAGTAATTCTAACGCGTAAAATATTATTACTGTTACGTGACATTAGAAAAACGATAAATAATATAAGATAATCTATATAAGATAGATGCTATCATCTAATTATACCGTTATCTAATAAATTCTAACGCGTTAGACATCGCGTTTTCTATTTGGCATGAGAGAAAAAGAAAAGAAAAGAAAAAAGAAGAAAACCAGATATATATATATAAGTATAGATTTATATTTTGCAATTAATTGACTTGGAAAAAAACGTATTAGAAAAACGATCCCACGACTTTGTAAATTTTATACGCGACCCCTTTAATTATCGCGATCTACGAAATTCCAACGTGTCAGGCGTCACGGCTGTTATCTGATGTACGAGAAAAGAAAATAAATAATAATAAATAAATAAATAAAAATAATTTTATAATATGCGATTAAACGAGTTGGAAAATATATATTAGAAAATCGATCCCACGACCACGTAAATTTTACACGCGACCCGTCGATTAACGCAATATACAAAATTCTAACGCGTCAGACGTCGCGACGTGTTAACCGACGCGAGGAAAACAAAAAAAAATTAGATATCATCTCATAATTTACAAACGTCCTAACGATTATTGGACAAAAAAAAAATATCGAAATAGCGAAGGATCGTTCTCACGATTCAACAACTCTCGAATTTTCGTTATCAAAAAAATACTAACGCGTGAAATGTTGTCGCGTCTGTTATCCGACGTAAGAAAAAAAAAAGAAGAAGAGAAAAAATCGAATACTCCTATCAATTATCGTTTAATAATTTGCAATTAAAATGAGTTAGGAAAATATAATATAAAATCGATCCGACGATTTCGTAAATTTTACGATCCTTTAATTATCGAGAACATTAAAAAAAAAAGGTTTTAAATTCGCGTGTTAGACATCATCTGATACGAGAAGTAGAAAAAAATAAATAAATGAAAAGATATTTTATAATTTGTATGCTATCCGACGCGAGAAAGACGAAACAAAAAAATCGTTTAATATATATATATATATATATATATATATATATATATATATATATATATCTGCAATTACAAGCGTTGGAAAATATATTAGAAAATCGATCCCACGACTTTGTAAATTTTATACGCGACCCTTTAATTACCGCAATCTACAAAATTCCATCGTGTTAGGCGTCAGGACGTGTTATCTGACGTATGAGGGGGAAAAAGAAAAAATTGGACATTAATTTACAACATGCGAATGCTCGAAAGAAAAGTCGCTAGAGAGTTGCGTGTAAGAAAAACAAAACAAAAATGAAGACGGAGAAAAAATTAAGAGAAAATCGGATACGTAATATCGTTTTATGTATATTTGCGATTAGACGTGTTGGGAAAATGTATCTATTAGAAAATCGTATCCCACGAGTTTGTAAATTTTACAATCCTTTAATTATCGCAAACATAAAATGGAATTCTAAATTCTCGTGTTAGGCATCATTAGACACAAGAAACAAAAACAAACAAATACGTAACATTTTATAATTTTGCGAAAACCTAAAAAATTCTAACCCGTGAAAAATCACTTCTATTATCCGACGTATGAAAAAGGAAACAAAAAGAAAGTCGTTTAATATATTCACAATTAAACGAGTTGGGAAGATACATTAGAAAATCGAATCCCACGATTTCGTAAATTTTACAATCCTGTAATTATCGCCAACATAAAAAGAAATTTTAAATTATGGTCTTAGGTATCGTCAGACGTAAGGAAAAAAAAACAAAAAATAGATATCATTTCATAATTTGCGAATAACTAGAAAAATTCTAACGCGTGAAAAATCGCGTCTCTCATCCGACGTATAAAAGACAAAACGAAAAACCAAAAACAAAGAAAGAAGCTGTTTAATATATTCGCAATTAAATCAGTTGGAAAGATGTATCAGAAAAATCGGAACTCACGATCACGTAAATTAAACGTCCATTAATTATCGCAATCATAAAACAAAATTCTAAATTCTCGCGTTAGGCATCGTCAGAGACGTAAGGAAAAAAGAAAAAAGAAAAACAAACAGAAAGAACAAAAAATAGATATCATTTTATAATTTGCGAATACCAAACAAAAGAAAAAATTACCTATCACTGACCACCAATTACTAATACCGAACAAAAATACCTAAAAAAAAAAAAAGCAAACAAAACCAAAAACCAAACAATAAAGAAGAAGAAAAAATCTGTTTCACGTACTTACGTACGTACGTACTGTCCAGGTATATCCGTTTAATATATTTGCAATTAAATGGGCCGGAGGGATGGAGGGAGTGGGAGAGTGAGGGAAGGAAAAAAAAATATATTAGAAAATCGGATCCCACGGGTTCGCAAATTCAATGCGAGTACGATGACGCGTACGGCGTTCCCGATGCCCTTTTCCTTACTTACTTACGTACGTACGTTAGAAAATCGTCTTTAAGATAAGCAATTCGGAAGCAAGACGTAAGCCGTCGTTATCCTGCAAATCGGTCGAGTTCTCTCACGGTTTTACTACGTGCCCGGAGCACACTTACGCGAGCGACATCCTCTTGTTCTCTACTGCGCTTATTTATTTCCCCACCTAACCCTCATCCATCCCTCTCCCCCGATGGACGTACGTCCCTTTTCGGTGAGGGAATGATCGTAGGGGGTCGTACCTCCCTCCTCCCCCACCGTCCCGCCACCACCACCTACCTTTTTCACGGATTTACGGGGATGGAATGTCGCGCGCGCGTTTGCGAATAGGTGGGCCCTCCTACGAGGAAGCTGTGTGACCCAAAGAATAAGAAAGAGAGGAAAGTAAGAGAGATAGGAGAGAGATAGAGAGAGAGAGAGAGAGAGAGAGAGAGAGAAAAGGAAGGATCTTGTACGAGAAAGGAATACAAAAATACAAGAGTGCCGACTCTCCTCGATCGGCCATCGAACGTGTTACCTATGCACGAGTAATAAGCACGAGATATTCCCACACAACACGAACTGGCCCGAACTGGCCCTCCGTGGGAAACTCATACGTGAGTAGACCTAACGCACACTCTCTTTCTTCCTTTCTCTCTCTCTCTCTCTCTCTCTCTCTCTCTCTCACACACACACTCACTCTTCTTTCTCTTCTTTTTTGGGGAAAAAAAAAGGAAAAAATAATCAGAAAAAAATAATCCCCATCTCTCTAACTCTCTCTCTCTCTCTCTCATTCTCTCTCTCTCTCTCTAATTCATTATCTTTCCATCTCTCGGACTAAAGTACTTTTATCAGTCAATTATGATTTGACGAACGATCATTTATTCCGACAATTTCCCTCTCGCAACTCTTTCGTTCGAGTAAGAAGAAGACGAAGGAAGGAGGAGAGGTTGAGGGAGAGGGTGAGGGAGAGGGAGAGATAGTGGGGAAAGGAAAAAAGAAAAAAAGGGGGATAAAGAGTAAGATAAACGTTTCTCGATGGATCGAGTGAACGCGGCGAGAGGTATACGTCGGGGCTATTGGTAATTCGTTCCTCGTAGGTACTGTTGACAGATTTATAAGTCGACTACCGAGTTACGAGACGTTGACACTTCTCGAAGAGAGAGAGAGAGAAAGAGAGAGAGAGAGAGAGAGAGATGGATATTCAGAGAAAGAGAGACAGATAGAATAGAGAGATAAAGAGAGCGAGAGATGGAGAGAAAGAGAGAGAGAGAGAGATGGAGAGAGAATTCAGAAAGAAATTCTTTTCCCTCTAAGCGAATACTTTTATACACAATACACTAAGAGTTTTTCAATTCGCGCGCACAGGTGTCCGTTCTCGTTCGTTTCTGCTTGTATATATGTATGTACGTGCGTGCTTGCATGCGTGCTTGCTTGCGTGCTTGCTTGCGTGCTTGTTTGCGTGCTTGCTTGCCTCTGTGCGTGCCTTCGTACCTATCCTTCTTTCTTTTTTTCTTTTCTCCTTATTAATTTATTTATTTATTTATTCAGTCATTCATTCATTCATTCATTCATTCATTCATTTATTTATTTATTAATTTTGTTTGTTTCTTTCATTCTTCCTCCCTCTATCTCTCTCTGTCTCTCTCTAGCTCTCCTTTTTCCTCTCCCTCTTTTTCTCTCTTTCGATCCATAAACACGTAAGGGATTTAACAACGGCAATAAAAAGAAGTAGTAGTAATGATAGAAGAAGAGGAAGAAGAAGAAGAGGAAGAAGAAAAATAAGAGGAACGAGTGGTGTCCATAAGCAAGCAGCTGATCGCGTTGCAGCAACACGTTATTGCGGCACCATTATCTTACGTACGAAGGAATTAACGTCGATATTGGGGTGTCTCGAAAGGCAGATAGATGTAAAAAAAAAAAAAGGAACGAGAACGAGAACGAGAACGAGAACGCGAGAGAAAGAGAAAGAGCGATCTCGAGTGATCGAGATCGAGAGAGATCGAGAGAGAGAGAGAGAGAGAGAAATTTGCGAGAAGGTTAAAATATCGAGAACGAATCTGAGCGCGAGGCAAGCAGGTGCAAGCAAGAGCAGGTAGGTTATACCTAGAAGCGGCCCTACGAATCATGATCGTTGTGTGTAGGGTTCGATTAAAAAAAAAAAAAAAAAAAGAGAGAGAAAAAAAGAAAGAAAAAAGAATTGGACGGGATAGGGTGGTGGAGTGGTAGGGTGGTAGGGTGGAGGAAGATAGGGAGAGAGGGAGAAGGTTAGGGTGTTTCGCGAAGGCTGCACGCGCCTGATGCCATCGATATCTTCTTCCTTAAACTTTCTTTATCCCGCTCATTCATGGGCACCAACTAAATACCTATAATTTCTTATGTGATTACAGGGCACCGTAACTAACGCCCTACCTTTTGAATACCTTCGATATATACTCTTTCTCTCTCTCTCTCTCTCTCTCTCTCTCTCTCTCTCTCACTCTCACTCTCTCCTTTTCTCTCTCTTTCTTTATCGTCATCTGTGATTCGTTATATGGGACTTACAAAATTGAAATGAAACCAGTTCTCGATCCTCCGACAATTTCTTTTTTTCTATTCTCCCTCTCCCTCCCTCTCTATCTCTCTCTCTCTCTCTCTCTCTCTCATTCTCCTTCTCTTTTTTCGTTGTTTTATACATACACATTGTTATAATCCGTCTCTCTCTCTCTCTCTCTCTCTCTCTCTTTCTATCTCTCTATCATTCTATTTCTCTTTCTTCGTTACCATTCTGTTATGTACGTCCGTCTTTCTTCCACCTATTTCCGTTTCTCAATACACACCGTCCATCCCTTTCTTGTTTTGAACAAAGGGTATATATACGTATATAACGACATCTAAATCTTGCACCCCTAGGTCGATCAACGTTATAATGATAGTGTTTAATGGTAAGATCATTACTGGTTCGTTTGCTTGAACAAACATAAAGTAAATATATAGTACCGAATCGATATGGTCAGCTGCTCTTTGTTATTACGACGAATCTAAATCACGAGGATGGTATAGGGAGAACGATACGCGGATTTATTCTAATGATAGAGATCGATGGTAACGTCGTCCGTTTTCTATAATAATCGACAAATGAAAATTCCTTTTTTACAGGATTATAAATATACGTATATGTACGTACGTACGTACGGTTTACGCACGTTATTATATCGTAGTCGTATTAATATTCGTATACGATACAATATTTACATAGTATTATATATATATATATATATATATATATATATATATATATATATACATATTAATATACTTATTGTATCGTATACAAATTTCATGAAAGTCATTAGATCAAAGGTCATAATCGTTTGTAATCTCTTCGAGCATTATTGTATATATACGTACATAGGTACATATGTAAGTCGTTCGTATCACGACAACCTGTGAAATATTTACAAGTTCATGAAAAAAAAAGAGAGAGAGAGAGAGAAAAAAGAAGAAGAAGAAGAAGAAGGAAGATTTGATCGAACGACGATAGATTTATTGATCGGATTTATCCGTAAATCTTTTCGCAGAACGATTAAGACGAAATGGCATATCGATTGGCCAACTGAGCGTAAATCAATTATTACGATATCTCGGGGATTTTACTGCGAGTGAAAATAATGTGGAAATAAAAATTAACCCACGTATTGTGTGTGTGTGTGTGTGTGTGTGTGTGTGTGTGTGTGTGTATTTACGTATGCGTAAGTTAGGCCACGCGCACGGGAAAAATTCCAATATATGTTGGCGGAGCGCATCTAAGGATATTCTAAAGTGTATTATGCTAATTAGATATTAGTCCTCGAAACGAAACGAGTATTATCTTCCGCGTTCGAACGGTGTAAGTGTTTTCTCGAGTACCCGCAATATCGTATATAACGACGGACTTAGGAAAAATCGTCGGCAAAATTTCTTTGAAGGATAGATAATTATATATCCACTCGTAGGTGGTAATATTGATGAGTGTAGGAATACTTATGTATGTATGTACGTGTATATGTGTGTGTGTGTGTGTGTGCGTAATTTGCGTGAATTCTAAATAGCTGACGTTCGTGTAAACAACGTAAGAGCAATAACAACAGGAGATTTCATCGTGAAAATGTTCCCGTCTCTTTCGTATCGTGAAAATGTTTACGTTAGATCGAAATGAAACGAAATGAAACGATCGTAGAGTATCGTTAATAGATATATCGTTATATATACATATATATATATATATATATATATATATATATATATATATATTTTCCTATGACGTAATCGATTTTTCTAACGAAAGAAAAAGAAGGAAGAAAAAGAAGAAGAGGGGAAAAAATAAAAGGGAAAAATCTCCAAATACGAAAGACACGTCATAATTGGAAAAGAAAAAATATATGTATATATGTACTTATGTATTTACGTATGTATGTATGCATGAGTTTTAATCCATCGTGGCAACGTTTAAATCGTATTTTTAACTCGAACGAAATATAAGTTTCCAACTCGCAGATATTATCGTAATAATTCAATTCGATCGTAGATCAGACGGATGATGATCCTTTCACGTTACCCATGGGCTTCCTTTTTATACTCGATCGAACAGGACGATTCGCGAAGTGCAACGACGACGACGACGACTACGAGCATCGTCGGATTAGTATACCGAGTGATTTAACGGTAACGTACGACAAAAGTAAGAAGAATAAAAAAATGTTCTCTGAGAAGACAAAAATAGACAAAAGAGCGACATACGGAATTTAACACATTCCAAAACAGTTAAACAAGTTTTGTTCTTTTCTTATCTCTTCTTTTCTTTTCGTTTTCGAATCGACGCACGGACGGATCGTCTCGAAATTGAAAATCGACCCGTCGAATTCGACGATCACGGCAACAAATCGAATTTTATCGAACGTGATCTTGGAAACGATCGGAATCGGGGTGGAGCTGTTGGACGAAGGGCGGAGGGGTGGTGCAGGAGCGAGAAAAACAGCACACGCACAAGAAAAGAAAAGAAAAGAAAAGAAAAGATCGGATAAGAGATAAGATAAGATAAGATAAGATGAGAAAATGATAGAAAGGATAGTACTCACCTCCTGTTGCTGAATGAGGAAGTCTGGTTGAGGTGGCGGTGGAGCTGGCTCCGAGGGG
>OU964983.1:2286096-2288596 GCA_918808275.2 Dolichovespula sylvestris | reverse complement strand
ACGTGGGCGGCCCTCGTACATCCTCTCTCTCTCTCTCTCTCTCTCTCTTTCTCTCTTTCTTTCAGAAAGTCTCCCACACATAGAGGTAATCGGTCTCTATCGGCGCTCTGACGTAGTGTACGGGGGAAACGAGAAAAGGTGGATGCGACGCAACGCCCTTTCGACGAACAACGAGCCAACCCGATGACCCGAGAACGACTTCTTTTCTTTTTTTCGCATGTATCCGAACTCTGCAACCTTCCTCTTTCTCTCTCTCTATCTATCTATCTACCTATCTATCTCTTTCTTTTTTTATCTTACGAGAAATTGTTTAATCGTCTCTTTCTATCTTTCTCTTCTCTTCTTATTTTAACGCGTGCTCGAAATCTCAACCTGTCTCTCTTTTCAATCTCCCTCTCTCTCTCTCTCTCTCTCTCTCTCCCTCTCATTTTTTCTAACATTCTCCTTACCTTTCATTTCTTTTTGCATGGCACACATCGTGTCCGTGCGAACTCTGCAGCTTGTCTCTTTGTTTGTACCCGAACTGTGCAACCTGTCTCTTCGTTTCTGTCCGAACACTGCAACCTCACTCTCTCTCTCTCTCTCTCTCTCTCTCTCTCTCTCTCTCTCTCTCTCTCTCTCTCTTTATCCTACGAAAAATTCCCTAACCGTCTTTTTCTATCTTCCTTTTATTTCATTTTTGCTTGGTACATTGTACATACCCGAAATCTCAATCTCTCTCTCTCTCTCTCTTTCTTACTTCTCTTAATCCTTGTCGAATTTTTTGCGAAAAATTCTCTCTATCTCTTTCTCTAAATGTGTCTCTTTCTATTTTGTACCATTCTTCCTTTAAAGAGGCACGTCATTTCTTCTCTCGAACTCTTAACCTGTCCTTTTGTTTGTACTCGAACTCTGCAAACTCCCTCTCACTCTCTCTCTCTCTCTCTCTCTCTCTTTTATCTTACGAAAAATTCTCTATCCGTCTCTTTCCATCTTTCTCTTCTCTTCTTTTCGTTTGGCATATCGTGGGTCCTCGAAATCTCAGTCCGTTTCTCTCTCTCTCTCTCTCTCTCTCTCTCTCTCTCTCTCTCTCTCACGAGAAGTTTTTTGTCTAACTATCCGCGTAAAGATCATTCAACTGTGTTTTACGTACACACGGACAATCAAGATTTTCATTGCTCGTGTAATGATTTTTCTTATGTACAGATTTTTAATTATACCATAGTGCTTACAATATTAAGCATCCGAATCCATTAAGTGTATTCTCCGTATATACGATAAACGTGCTATATATTCGATTAGATCTTGACGATATATATATATATATAAATTGATCGTTTGACCTTTCCCTTGTATATACAGACTTCTTGTTACTATTTATTAAACGTAATACAATAATATTCTGTAAGTGGATAAATAGTACATCAACGTGATTATTAATATTTACGAAAAACTACTATAGGTACGTACGTAGGCGTGTATATTCATGTGTATCTAATGACATCTCGAGGGTAAATAAATTGCGTATCAACGTCGTTTCGTTCACGAATTATTAATAATTGTCGATATTTAATGAAATGATAGTATGCTCACAATCTCACCTACACGCACGCATACGGACAAGCATTTTTATAATTCTTTAAATTTATTCTTGCGAATAATTACGTTAACTCGATTGCATTACGGATTACTGATTAACATCAAAATTAAAGATTATAAACAATTATTAATATTTAATTAAAAGACAATATATATATATATATATATATATATATATATACACATGCAGCATGCACATTTTCATAATGTTTGAAACTTTCTTCTTACCTATGATCACATTAACACGAAACGATAAAGGAATCATTTTGAAATTCCTCGCGTGTATGTACATAGATATACAGGGTGTTTCAATTAAAGGAGGCTGCCTATAATATACATAACATTATACTATTATATATATATATATATATATATATATATATATATAAACTATTCATAGCATACCTCTTTTCAAATCATTTAAAGTATGCCATAAAAGTTTGTCACATCATAAAAAAAAAAAAAGAAAATAACAAAGAAAATATTTAGACGGCCTCCATTATCTGAAACACCAACCTGTATATATAGTTATAATGCAAGAGAACGATAAAGGGACATCTAAAGAAATCTAAATATCGAAGATAGAAAGTAAATAGAAATGTTTATCGCGATTCTCGAGAGCGGACATTTTCGATGAGCGTACGTTTCCGTCGTATGTATGTAAGTATCGACGGGACACGTGCGTCCCACCCATTGGCATACGTGCGTGCGTACGTACGTACGTACATATATGTATCATTATACATACGTGGGCACATATACACGCATAGATGAACGAACGCTGGCTGGCTGGCGCGTGTTCAGAGCAGGAGGGATCGAAGGGTAGCCTCGGAATGCGATATGAATGCGCTAATGCGTCGTTACTGACAGCGACACGATACGTTGATAGCAATACTTTCATTTCTCGGGTTCGCACGCGACA
>OU964983.1:2263596-2281096 GCA_918808275.2 Dolichovespula sylvestris | reverse complement strand
ATGGAGAGAGGGGGGAGCGCCTTTGGGTCGAAAAGATACGAGCTTGACCAAGAAACGAAGGAGGAGGAGGAGGAGGAGGAGGAGGAGGAGGAGGAGGACAAAGGGTCGCGTCGACGCTCCGTGACGGCCCTGGTAGGTGCATCCACGATATCATCTACCCATGTTTCTCAGCGTTATGCTTATGCATCTCCTTCTTGCATACGTAAAAGAAGATTCTTCTCCGAGAGTTTAAAGGCCACTTGCACCACGGCCCTTCCGTCTCTTCCCTTTCGGTCACCGAAGTTACCGGGAAGCTCCTATAACGCCCTGTGATCTACCGCACCAACGCGATCTGTCCGCGCGAAAATTCCAACGCGAAATCCACCTTCCAATCCTCTTCCTTCTTTCACTCTCTTTATCTCTCTCTCTCTCTCTCTCTCTCATCCTTCCCATTTTTTTCGTTCCTTTGGTTTTGTTCTTTTTCTCGTCCTTTTCGTTTCTTTCCTTCTTATCTCTCGTTCTCTCTTCTCTCCTCTTTCTTTCCTCCTTCCTCCTTCCTCCTTCTCTTTTCTCTTCTGCTTTTGTTTCCTTCGTTTTTTCTTCTCGTCATTTTTTTTTCTTTCTATTTTTTCGGTTTCTTCCCGTTCCTACTCATTTTCCCTCGTATCGCAGTCGTTCGTTATATCTCGACCTTTGAACCTTACGCTCATTGCAAATGACAAAGCGACCTCCAACTTCGCGTAATATTTTCGCCAAGGGCAATCGTGCTGCCCTTCGATATATTTTTTCGTCGCAACGATTAATCCTTCGTCATTGTTTTACTTTCTTTCTTTTTTACTTTTTATTCAAAATAATTTGAATAAAAGTTCAATCGATAGAGCAACAAATATCTTCTTTTGGTGTTACTTTTGTCCTTCCTTTTTCTTTTATAACAAACAATTAAGAAAAAAAAAAAAAAAACGCAGAAGAAGAAGATGAAAAACAAAAGAATTCGTGAAGCACGACTCAATTAATTTCAAGTTAATTATTATTTTTTTTTTTATCTCCCTTTCGTAATATCTATTAAAGATTCGTCGCAACGATTAATCCTTCGTCATTGTTTTACTTTTTATTCAAAATAATTTGAATAAAAGTTCAATCGATAGAGCAACAAATATCTTCTTTTGGTGTTACTTTTGTCCTTCCTTTTTCTTTTATAACAAACAATTAAGAAAAAAAAAAAAAAAAACGCAGAAGAAGAAGATGAAAAACAAAAGAATTCGTGAAGCACGACTCAATTAATTTCAAGTTAATTATTATTTTTTTGTTTATCTCCCTTTCGTAATATCTATTAAAGATTCGTCGCAACGATTAATCCTTCGTCATTGTTTTACTTTTTATTCAAAATAATTTGAATAAAAGTTCAATCGATAGAGCAACAAATATCTTCTTTTGGTGTTACTTTTGTCCTTCCTTTTTCTTTTATAACAAACAATTAAGAAAAAAAAAAAAAACGCAGAAGAAGAAGATGAAAAACAAAAGAATTCGTGAAGCACGACTCAATTAATTCCAAGTTAATTATTAATTTTTTTTTTTTTTTACGTCTGTTTCGTAACATCTTATAAAGAAAAACTCGCCACAGGGAAATAAAAAAAGAGAAGATACATTAATGATACTTGCATAATCGCCTCAATTACTCGCCTAAACTTACTTGACGATGTAGGAAAAAGTGAAAAAAAAAAAAGAAATTAGAAGCGCAGGTCGTGCATTCGTGCAGGAATGGTTCCGATGATCGGTTCACCGATGCCAAGTCGACGTAGTAGTCGATCATTACTCGTCGTTTCATTAGAATATCGACGATAAAACGGCTTTAATTACAAAGGTACCCCGCTCGTTGCTTCCTGTCGACGGGCAACTCACACAACTAGATTTAGGCCTGCGTGCTGCACGCACCCATCCCGAAGTTCGTTCTTTCTACTACCCTAACGCCTTATTTTACACGTATTTCTACACATCTACACGGTGATTAGTAAGGTCGTTTACTTAATAACGAGCCATTGTAATAAGAATCTAAGATCGTGCCTGTGAGAATACCACGTGATCTTTCTTATAACGAGAATTCCTCTCTCTCTCTCTCTCTCTCTCTCTCTGTGTGTGTGTGTGTGTGTCTCGCTCTCTTTCTCTATCTACCTTATTTCTATTTTTTTTTCGTTTCCGATAGAAAATTTTATATTAATATTTATGAAAGAACGATATTAACGATAATTTAGTTTCCTATATATATATATATAAATTTTTTTTTTCATATATGCGTCCGTGATTAGAGATTACATGCGTAATAAGATTATTGTATGTGCGATAAGAATTATCTTTTTCCTTGTTCTTTTTATTTTTATTCTTTTTTTTTTTTTTTTTTTTTGCAATCGTATAATATAAATTCTCTTCGTTCTCGAGCGAATACGAAATAAAGCGTGTTGTGAACATTATAAAAAGGGAACAAAAATTGTTTCGATAATAAAAATGTAAGATCGTTCGCGATTAGGGATGACAGGTATCGTTTATCTGTCCGATGTGTCTCGAGCGATCGGTTCTATTCCGAGCGATTAGAATTTATTTATGAAGAAAAGTACGAACGATTTGAAGAAATCCTTTTAAAGAGAATTCCTTCGTTTTTTTCTCATTTTTTTTTTGTTCTCTTTTCTTAACCTCCCCCCCCCCCCCCCTCTCTCTCTCACTCACTTTCTCTTCGTGTGAAAAAAATTCGATGTCATTTTTGTCGTATATAGAAGAATTATTAGGTCGTTCGGAAAATGATTTGGAAAGAACAAAACGAAAGCTGTCGAGCTTTGAGATTAATTCAAGGCGTTTCAAATGATCACGAACGGTCGGATTTCGATAAATATAATCTCTCAGCGATTTCACGAGTTGTTATTGGCCAGTTTGCATCAACTAATACCTTTATTGTGTCTTCGTCAGTTTCAAGTGGCCTTCCAGAACGTGGGTGCATCTTGAACGTCAAAATAGGCAGATCAAAATTTTGCAAACTAATTTTGGCACTGGCGCTCTGTCGAGATACATCTTCTCCATACACATAGGATAATTTTTGTCCTTGCTCGAACAACATTTTTATCTTTTCGATGGTTAAAAAAAAGTAAAATATGCCGAAAATGCTGCTTTTCGCTTTCCATGATCGAAATGGAAACCAACGAAAAACTACTGCGTAGAATCGATCGAACTTTTTCACAAGCAAAAGCCTTGCTACATCAGCTGTCAAAATATATGTAATGATTGTGCGGCTTAAGTGTGAAGTTGGCTGTAAGAAAAAATACATTAAAAGAAAGAATAAAAAAATTACGGAAAAAACGAAATGACATTCGTAACAACCTAATACAATAAATTGCGAATGATTGCGTCAGCGGCGCAACTACGAGAGCGTTTAAAGGTCAATTCGCACAGAGAAACTGTCCTCCGTCTCTCTTCCTTGGCGTCAGAGTTATGGGCCCGCTTTTCACGATGGAAAGGACGGTGATACTATGCCGGATTATCGAAGGGCCCGTTTAGCCAATATCGCTCGCCTGATGTTCGAGTGTGATCCTACGTCGGCTCTTGATTGAGTCTTGCGCGTAAGAAGATAGCGTCGTTTAATATACCGAAAGAAAGAAAAAAAAAAAAAGAAATAATTTATCGGAGTGAACTGTAGACGTTGCAGTGTGTTCCGACAACGACGTTATCGAGCCTCGATAGTCGTACGGATCTGATGTACGATGCGTTCGGATTCTAAGTTCTTATTCGAAAATGATTCTCGACTGGCCACTTTATATGACTGCGACTCGATCGCTCCTTTTTAGTTGCTGCTTGTTCTCTGACTGACTGTTCGATACTGACCTTCCCGGCGCTCCTCCAAAATATTAAGTAAGTCGGGAATATTAGGAGAAGGAAAGGGAAGAACTATGTTGATTGGCTAAGCAAGGACGAAGACGTTCCTCCAAATTGTTTATACTTTCGAGTAAAGTCTTCTTCGAAGAGATCGTATAAAGCGTTATTATTGTTACGAATTTACATATAAAGACGTGACCGAACGGAAAACACATAAGTCGCAATAAACGAATGGGAAAAACAAACGTCGAAACGAGCGTAGGGAAAGTACGATAATCGAATCAAAAACGAATTGTCTGCTCCTTAGATGCATCGTTTCTCTAAGAGACGAGATAATCTTCACAAAGGCATAGATGTTAGAGGACACGAAAGAAAAACGAGTAAAGAACGCTCGTTGGTTCGACTTTTGCTTTCTCGTGCTTCAACGGTGAATGATTGCAATGTATTATTATTGATAATAAAATTTTCTTCGCGTTTCATCGGAGGAAGTGATACAGGCGAATAATTCTCTTTTTTGTTTTTGTTAAGCATAAGAAAAAATAATATATACGAAGTACTGCGATAGATCGTCTAATCGTTCGTGTAACAACGAGAGAATTTTTATTTCGTTATACGAGAAATTCCATTGATAATTTACAAAAAAAAAAAAGAAAAGATAATATAAAAATTAATGTCACTCTAATATAATAGAAAAAGAACTTATGATGTATCTAGTCATTCGTTTGATAATAATTTCTCTTTCGCGATTTTATATATATATATATATATATATATATATATATATATATCAAAAATAAATTTTTAATACGTTAAAAATAAACTTAATACGTTCGTAATAAATAATACGAATATATACAAATATAGACGAAAATAATACGATGTCGTAAATAAATAATTATTATATATATATATATAATAATAATAATAATAATATAATATATGTATATATATAATAATATAATAAAACATTTCATGTATATATATAATAATATAATAAAATAATATATATATATATATATATATATAAATATATATACACATGAAATTCGTCCATTTCATATTAAAAATAGTATTTAAAGTACGTTCCCCTATTCATACGTTCGTTCTCAAAAGATTCCTGCATCTCGTGTATTTCGATTCTCGATCGTAAAGCCGTCGTGAAAAGTGAACAGTTAAACGGATTTGGGGACGTCGTGTTTTCGAGGCTAGCTTTTAATGCGCGTCGCATCGTATAAAACGTCGCATTTAATCCTTTATGCCGACGAAACGCGGTTATTCGCACTAACGCAGACGGCGAATACGTCCATCGTCATCGTCGTCGTCGCAGTCGTCGTCGTCGAACGGAATTTGTGGTATATCGTTGCGAAACATTTTTTTTATTTTTTTTTTTTTATTTGTCAAAAACGTATTACAAGAGGAATTTTTTTCTCCTATGATATAACGTTCCAACAAATTAATTAAACATATAATTTTAATAATTAATAATCATCAGTAGACGTTCATTGCGAGTACACATTTTATTTTTTCTTGGTTTTGTTTTTTTTTTATATTGATAAAATGATTCATCATTATACTGTAATATGTGTGTTCTATAGATTATTCTTTTATATTATCGTTATATAAATAATATATTTATGTATGTGTATACATATATATAAATATAGTTGTACATATGTATTATAAATAATTATTGTATTATTCATTTTATAATACAATTGTTTATGATCTATATGTATATTATTTATAAACGATATTAATATATATTATTAATTATTTATGTATATTATATAAATAAAGTATTTACAATAAATTTTTTTCAGGGAATTATAAATACATTTGTAGACATTGTATCGTCGCATTTGAAATAACTTTGTGGTCAAATAAAATAGTTGAATCTGTACACATAAGTTAAATAGATAAATGATAAAAAGATATATTATTATTATATAAATAATATAATATGTTTATTTTACAGTACAATTATTTATAATGTGTATATATATATATATAATTATAATATAAATAAATATAAGTAATATAATAAATAATAAATCAATAAGATAAACAAATAAAAATGAGAAAATAAGGAACAAAAATGAATTCCTGTAAATATATTAAAGATCAGTTGCAAAGATTGTTGTAAAATTGTTGTCCATATCGTTTAACTCTCACAAACAATACATTCGTTCGCAAGAATAACAAAAGTAACAAAAATAAAATAAAATAAAATAAAATGTAATGAAACGTAAATAAAATTTGTCAAATATATATATATATATATATATATATATATATATATATATAAAATCAATATTATATATGATATGCATGAGTACATGCATGATGAAACGTTTAGAAAATTTCTAATATTATTTCTATTAACGTAATAAAACGTTTTATCTCGTTGAAATGTTAACGAAAGTAAAAATGAGGAAATGTTCGTGTTAAAGTCGAAACGTGGAAATGTTTCGTGTAAAATTATGATAATAAATTTAAACGATCTGAAAAGGAGCACGTCTATACGATCAACGTGTAAGGAAAATTATACATAAAATAAAGAGCGAAGTACATAGTCGGGTAAATCGATAGTTACATGCGAGATTGTTTTGTAAATCGACTTGTAGAACAAATCGTTAGGTTCTGCTTGTATCTTTTATCCGACATTTTCCATCCACGCAAATTGTTTGGTATGATTAATACGAATCGATCGAAACACCTTTCGTGTTAGTATAATTATTACGAACGTTCTAAACGTATGTATTTCTGTGTTATCAAAATTTCGTGGTTTCTTATCGACAATTTTCTAATTTTAATTCGAAACATATTTTTTTTAATTTTAATTCGAAATAAATCTTACCGACATTCGGATTATATTTTAACATCGAATTTGTTTTAACGAAATATTAATTTAATAAAAAACAAAAGTTATTATTGTTACGTATTAATTGTAAAAGAAAAGAAAAAGAAAACGATATGTAATAATTTAAAAATTACAAGAAAAACGAATTTACAAAACTTCATTAAATTAAATTAAATGACATTTAAAATTTATGTATACAATATATGCAATATATATACACATATTTATTATATATATTATATATGTTCTATATACGAATATAAAATTGATATATATATTTATATTAATTACAAAATTAAAAAACATTTTATAAATGTTTTTTAAATTAATATTCATAACATTTATATATATATATGATATTGTTATGTTATATTATATACAACAAAAAACATTAATATTTTTAAAAATTGCATCTTCGTCGTCCTGAAAGGTTATTTCAATTTTTTATACGTTCAAACTAATATCGTTTTCCAAAAGGAAATCGCGTTACACGAACTCAGATCCGTGTTTTACGAAGAAACTTCGTGATCGTCGCTTGTGTTACATGTAAATACATAGAAAGATACAGTTAGTAAGTATACCATACGTGTTCACTAACACACATACACTCGCGCACACAAACAAGTATAAAACTATCCCGAAAGAGTATTGGTTGGCTTTACCGACGGCAAGGAGCTTCTAAAATCGACGCTAGAGGCGCTGCCGTAACGAGATCAGTCTCAACAGTGAGCAAGATGGCGACGCCCAGCGAATTGTCCCTCGATGAGATTCGGAAATATCTATTGGAAAACGGTGGTACAGCGCGTAATCACGATGTCGTCAAGTATTTCAAAAAATTTTTAACCGATCCCGATACCAGAGGTGAGTTTAAAATAACGTTATCACTTGTTATAAGACATTAGCGACCAACGTCTATCACGTCCATGTGTATTTGTGTGCGTTCATCTCTTATACGTGCCCTGACCTCGCGTTAGTACGTCCATGTGGTATGACGTATTCTCTACCACATGTATAAATCGTATATATATATATAAACATATATATAATGTGTATATATATATATATATATATATATATATATATATGTATACACAGAACACACACGTAACACATACGCATCGCGTGTGTCTGTTTGTGTATTTCTATATCGGTATGTTTGCGCGTATTGTTTTTGTCGGTAGTCTTACAATGTTCCTTGGAGAAGACTTTTGTTTCTTCCTTTTTTGTGTGTAGTTTTATCTCGTCTCTCTCTCTCTCTCTCTCTATCTCTATTCTATTCTTTTTCCTTCTCTCTCTCTCTCTCTCTCTCTCTTTTTCTCTCTGCCTCGCTCTCTCTCTCTCTATCTCGACTTTGAAAGAGAAAAACGTATGAAACGACGAACCTTCTTTTACTTTTGCAGTGGAAGCACGAAATCGATTCAAGGAGTACGTGAACACTCTGGCCACCATAAAGAACGAGGAGGTAAGGTCGCTCGATCGCACTTTTCCTTCCGCCTTGACACAGGAGCTACTTGTTGCGCCTCGTGCGACGTTGCCGGATTGTATCTTATAACAACAACGTCGTTGGCGCGCGATATCGTCTAATTCGAATGTTACTATGGAAATGACGTATACGTGAGAGCGACCGTGAACGTTATCAACAACACAACGCCAAACGATTTTCCATTTAATCCATCCTAGTCGTGCATTAGGACTCGTCGTTCGTCGTGTATTCCGATATATATATGTATATATATATATATATATATATATATATATATATATATATATATAACTATTCGCACGAGAAACGTTTTGTCGAGTGACTTCGAAAGAAACGTTAGAGAAACGTATCCGGACATTACGTGTCGTTCGTCGTTCACTTTAAATTCCGTGAAAAATCTTTTCTCTTTTCTCTTCTCTTCTTTAATTTTCTTTTTTTCCTTAGAATTCTTCTTTCTTATTTTATATATATATATATATATATATATATATATATATATATATATATATATATAATATATATAATAACATATATATATATACGTTCGAACGATAAGTCAGAAATTTACGAATAATTTCGCGATTTGGAAGTAAATGATAAATATTGTGGTAGAAAAGAAAATGAAAAATTAGAAATGAATACTCTTTAGAATCTTCTACGTGGAATTTTTAAGCGTACGTGCGTGCGTGTGTGTGTGTATTTGTTTTATTTAAAAAAAAAAGGTTAATTTCTTACTACGAATATTTTTCTATCTATTTTATTTTATTTGATAGATCTTTGAGATTCCTTGCTATTTTTATTTCTCTTCTTCTTTTTTTTCCTACTTTTTCTATTTTCTTCTTATGGCTGACATTAAATCTCGTAATTCTAATTTATTTTGGAACGAAGAAGATATTTTATTGCGTTTAATTATATTTCGTCGAATAACAAATGAATAAAGAATTTCAGATTCATCGTACAAGAAATATTAAAAGAATTCTTATTTGAAAAATCTGTAATTATTTTTTATTGATAAATACTATATATTTAAATTTCACAAATTGAAAATTAAAAAATTTTAAAGAATTTTTTAGTCCAAAAATGTTTTTAATTTTTCTAATTTAGTTTCTTTTTATAAATTTAACTCTTCTTATATATCGTCTAATTTGAATTAAAATTTTCGTTTAATGATTGTTTTTTTTTTTGTATTTGTCGAATAGAAGACATTCAAATAAGAAATTAAGATATTAAATTTCGAAATTCCTTATTTATTTATTTTCTTTTTATTTTTCCAAAATCTTAAATTTTTAATTTAGGTCTTATTGAATATTAAAAAAAAGCCAGAATAAGTCTAAATATCTGATCTATAAAAAATAAATAAGGAATTAAAAGTTACAAATGTATAACTGCATACACACACACACACACACAATAAGTGGATTTCATATACAATATTTATATACAATTTTCAATATTTTCTATATTTATACATAATAATAGATCATATATTATTAGGATGTCCCCTAAGTTTCTTCCTCATGGTGTTTCATTTCGCATGAAAAAAAAATGGAGAAAGGAACTTACGGGACGCCATACTATAACGGAATAACTTATTAACTGACAAATCTTTTCATCTTCTCTTATTTATTTATTTTTTTTTTTTGTATTAAATACAATTAATATACTGATCGTTATACAAATCGTAATCGTTATTTAATGATTTATATTCCCAGGGAGAAAAGTATTTGGTATTGAAGAAAAAATATCGCCAACAGTCGTTCGATCTTACGTCATCGGAGCAAGTTAATTCGTCCGAAAGTTCGCCTAATTCGCCCCTTCGAGAACCACCCCCTTATCGGTCACCGCCAGCTGCACCCCTCAGTCCATCCTCTAATAATAATAATCAAGAGGTTAATCGTGAGAACAATACGCGCGGAAATTTTGATGGTGACATAGAGACGACGAAGAAAATTAATTTCAACGAGGTTGGATCGTCTAGTGCGTCATCGCCACCAGTACCACCCCGTAGAAAGGGTCAGGACAAAATTAGGATGGACAATAAGGAGAACGTTGACAGGAACAAGATTGGTAGTACCGACGGGCTTGTCAAAGTGAGTAGTATTTTTTTTATTTACAAAAAAAAATCAATCTGTTTTTTTTTTATTTGCGATCATAATTTTTATTTTCTTTTATTTTCCCTTTTTTCTTTTTTTTTTTTTTTTACCGTTTCTGGTTTTCTTTCTTTTCCTTGGCACGCCAATTTTATGTTTCTAACACTTGTAACGTATTTGAACTGTACTATTTGCAGTAGAAAAGTTATACTCATTTATTTATCTTATCGATATGTGTATTTATGTGTGTTCGTGTGTGTATATATATATATATATATATATATATATATATGCACTAAAATATGTTGGAAATTCGTGGAATATTTTAGCGATTATCGCAAAAAAAGAAATAGAACTAATAAATACGTTACGCATAAAAAGCAAATGTTATTTTTTATCTTTTTGTTATTTTACAAGCTTGGTATAATTATATATATATATATATATATATATATATATATATATATATTGTATAATATATATTAAATATATATTATATATATATCATTTACGATTTATTGTTATAATTATATATTTATTATATTTGATATTATTATTATTATGTATATAATAATACTACATAAATATTATATTATATAAATAAATATTATATACATAATAATAATAGTAATGACATATTTTATAGACCAAAAAGTTCCTTACAAAATTTTTGAGAAATATTAGCAAAAGATAATAATATTCAAATCGATATACTTGATTTTGTACTAAGTCAAATAAAAATACGTATTCGCTGTAGTAGTTTATAAATGGTGTACGCTTTATAGTGTAGTTTTGTATCAAACAATTTCTTTCCTTTTTTTTTTTCTTTTCTTTTCTTTACTTTTTCTTTTTTCTTTTCACGTTTGCGTTCACACAATAGCATGGCAAATTAATTTCCAAGGCTGTAGTGGCGTAGAACTTTGTAAATTTCGCATTCGATATCGTGGATGTATAATATATTTCCATACACATGTATAAATATATTCTTTTTTTTTCTAATAATAATAAATGATGGGTCAAAAATCCCTAGATGAGGGTCGAAAGTTCCTATGACGATTGTCGACAATCGATTACCCCTTTTTTTCAAGACTTCGTAGATCGATACTTTTTCTTTGGTAAGATTGGCAAATAAGAAATCTAGTCAACGAGCCCGATGAGGTCGTGCGGGAAGGATGTCCAATCGACGTTTAAAATTATTTAGAAACTTTCGACGGACGGGTTCAAGGAACTTTCGGTCCAATATCTAACTCGACGAACGAGTACGCTTTACACGCGCATATATACATAGCAGCTATATTGCCTTCATTAGAAACACCTAATTTCCTACAGTGATCCTCATTTACGGTATGTCTCGCAATAATGCACTTGTATCATATATCACACCGTGAGATCGCGTGAGCTTTGTTTACGAATGTATATGTATATGTATATATATCAATCGTAAACATGTATATTACGTCGCTTAATTATAATCCAAAATTCGTTTTATTAGATCAACGTACATACGTACAATCTTATATATGTAGATCCTTCGTAGATCTTCCCGAATGTATGTGTACTCTTTATTTTTTCTGTTTTTTTTTTTATTTTTTTTCGATCCAACATCTCTCGTCGTCCTTTTTTCCTTTCTCTATTTTCTTTCTTTCATTTCATTCGGTTGATCTGCGCTATTATTATCATTGTTGTTGTTGTTGGTGTTGTTGTTGTTTTTGTTGTTATTATTGTTGTTGTCGTTGCTGTCGCTGGTACGTAGTTGGGTTATGTAGTCGTGTGGTTTATCCCAAAAGTGATATACAATTTGAAAAAGGACTCGTAGCAATGGCGATTATTGACGATACAGGAAGATGAGATCACTGCTGCGAATCCTGGCTCCGGTGAGGAATTGAGCTTCCGTGAACGGATGCAACGTTTCGATCGGATGGCCAATGAAACTGATCTACATGGCAGGCCTAACGGTACAACGACACCAACTAAAAAACGTTCGGAAAAGGTAATAGATCATAATACTTTTAATTTATCAATCGTCTAAGGATGATTCGTTGGAAAGTATTTCCAATTCGATTGGAAAAGGAAAGAATTTTTGTTTCTTTTTTTTTTTTTTTTTTTTTTTTTTTAATACAAAAAGAATGCTCGAGATCGTAAATTTCCTTTTTTTTTTTTTTTTTTTTTTGAAAGACCAAAAAGAATGCTCGAAATCGTAAATTTTGTTTTGGTTTCTTTTTGGTACAAATTTTTTAACGAACGATAATTGATTTGACGATCTTAATAATAATGATCGTGGTGACGATAGATAACTGTGATTGATTTTTGATTAGAAAAAAAGGGGGTGGGAGAGTCAATATCTTTCTTGCTTTTTGGTTTTGATTTCGCGTCTCTATTGTTTCTAACGTTATCTATTTTATTATTACGAGTTAAACATTATACTTATTTATTTTATTAATATATATATATATGGAAGAATATTTAAAAACTCGTGGAACGTTTTGAAAATAATCCTAATGACGAAATTTCGTTAAAAAATCGATAATCGATCGATGAGATAGCGAATTGACCGACGAATCGGACGGATGGATACAGTAATTATTTATTTGCAGAAATTATGCTTATACATCTTATCAATCTTACGTATCGAAATATGTATGATTAATTTAAACAATAATGAGAAAATCAATGTTTCATAATAATCGATAATCGATCGTCGTAATATAGTAGGTAGGTCGTAATATAGTAATCGAAGGTGATGATGGATACGATTAATTTTTACGGTGAAAGAGATGCGTGGTATATTAAATACTATAAATTTCATACGGTGTAATTAGTTGTGAGAAGAAAATAGTCCCATGGATGATTTAATCACAAAAAAAAGAAAACAAGGAGAGAAATTCAAGAAATTTACGTTGATTCCTGGAAATCTATAGCAATCGAAAGACCACCATAAACGAATATATTATCGTTGTCTAAAGATAGAAAGAAAAATAAGAATTTCAACAAATTTGTCCTGCATTTAAAAAATATATGGTCATAAAAAAAGAAACACTATAAAAGAATACAATATTAATAAACATAAAAACAATTCTTGAATGTATAATAATTTTTGTTGTTAATCGAAAAATCAAAGAATTGATATAAAAACCCAATATATATATATATATATATATATATATATATATATATATATGTATAAAATTTCTTACGATTTCTTAAAACAAATGTAAATACTCATCGAATCATCGTTATATACGAATACAATATTAATACACTTAAGAAAATTCTCAAAAATTGATTAATAAATTAATTCTCAATTAAATTGATTAACAAGATCGAGCTAGAAG
The DNA here is from genome assembly GCA_918808275.2 of Dolichovespula sylvestris. Lineage (NCBI taxonomy): Eukaryota > Metazoa > Arthropoda > Insecta > Hymenoptera > Vespidae > Dolichovespula > Dolichovespula sylvestris. Next base: position 2,267,497 of record OU964983.1, on the reverse strand, counting down.
TAATGAAAAAGGAAGAAAAAAAGAGTAGAAATAAAAATCAAAATTCGTCTCGGGTTCAGGAAAAGTTTCGTTTTCATGAAAAAATAACAAAAAAATATATATATATATATAATATAATATAATACAATACAATATACATATATTTATAGACGAATAGACCACCAATGAACGAGTACCATTTAACTACATACTTACATCGTATGTATGTACATACTTACATAAACATTTCCGGTCGAATGACGCGGTGATTCAAGAGAAAGAGACGGAGAGAAAGATAGAAAAAGATAGAAAGAGAGAGAGAGAGAGAGAACATAGTCTCACATACATAAATAAGGAATTCTCAAGGGATATAAATAACAGGTGCACCACAAGATGGATCTCCATAGAACGGGAAGATATAAAGCAATCTCTCTCTCTCTCTCTCTCTCTCTCTCTCTTTCTTTCTCCCTATATCTCTATCTCTCTTTCTCTTAAAAGAGTCACGTATAACCACCCAAGACGGAGAAGATCGGCTTCTTGCACACAACTCAAGAGATTGTAATCGGTCTTCGGAATCGTAGAAGGGTTGCTTCCTTCCGTTCTCCATTGAGTGGACTTTACGCTTGGTCGGCGCCTTTAATCGTTTAGCCTCGATAAACATATCAAAATTATGATGGAGGTTCGAAGCTAAGGACAAGAAGCATGAAATATATACGTATACATATATATATTCCTCTTACTCTCCTTTACTCTCTCTCTCTCTCTCTCTCTCTCTCTCTCTCTCTCACTCTCTCTCTCTATTTGTTTTATATTTTTTCTTTTTTTTTTCTTCTTCTTCTTTTTGTTTAACCTCTCTTCTTCCTCCTCCTCCTCCTCTTTATCTCTTTTTCTTTTTTTTTCCTTTCTTCTTCCACGATTCTTGCTGTATCCTTCTTCTTCGCAAGCTTTGTGCTCTCGCGTCGAGAGAAAGAGGAAGGGTTTCCGTTTCTCTTTTCTCTCTCTCTCTCTCTCTCTCTCTCTCTCTCTCTCTCTCTCTCTCTTTCTTCGCTACCTTCTCCTCCTCCACTTTTAATTTTCAGCCACAGCTAATTATGATTTATGGCAACATCGGCGCAACATCCTGATCGGTACGCGAGATACCGCCCGCAGGATATTCAAATGCGATGAATATTGCTCGCTGCGATAAACTACGCACGAACGACGAGAGAAACCATGGGAGAGAGAGAGAGAGAGAGAGAAAGAGAGAGAGAGAGAGAGAGAGAGAGATTACGCGCGAGAAAGAAAGAATGAAAGAAAGAGAGAGAGAGAGAGAGAGAAAGATAGATAGATAGATAGAAAGAATGAAAGAAGGGTTGGGTGGGAGTGGGAGGGGGAGAGGAAAGGAGAGGTGAGCGCGCGTGCAAAGGATACGAGGAAAGGATTCCTAGTAGTCTACTCGGTATGCAAGATGAGCAGTCAGCCTTGTACACACACCGTATCCTTTCCTCGCTGAAAGGATGTATTATAATCCCTTGTGAGCGAGGACCGTTCGATACAAAATCGACGATTCCCACCACCACTCCGTTGAGCGTTGAAAGGTAATTTATGCCGGGTATATGTTTCGAAAAAAGGGATAAGAGAGAACAAAAAAATATGATGTAACTTTCTTTTTAACCCGCACGAGGTCTTCTACCTCACCCCCCTCCCATTTCCACTCCCGTACAGCGGGGCTGCGGCCCGTTACCACCACGCCACCTCCATCCCTACCCACCCCTCGCAGCTGATATTCTTTTTTCTTTTTTTTTTTTTTTTTTTTTAATCGAAAGATTAATCGCATTCATTCGTCGTCGGCTTCTTATATTCCGTACGTTTGGATTATATCAATTTGTCGAGTATTATTTCATGTAATCCTTCGGATTTCTTGGTGTAGATTTTTTTTTTTTTTTTATTTTTTTTTGGAAGGAAAAGAAATAGGGGAGAAGGAGAGAGAGAGAGAGAGAAGGGTATTATACGACTCGTCGTCGTTTTATTGATTATTGGAATTATTATTGGTATATAAATAATAGTACGTCGTAAAGGTTGTTCGTCGTTGTGTCATTTATATAATATTACGATATAATTTTGATGTAATTGTCGTAGGTATGAAAATTTTATTGAAAATAATATGATAACGAGTTCGTGGTATAAAATGAATTATTATATACGGGTTATTAATCGTTAATTAAGTATTTTTCTGTATATAAATGATAGCAGTCGTATTAAATATGTTATCATTTTCATAAATATATATGTGTATATATAATTTGTATTATATTATTTATACGGGTATAATTATAGTATACTGAGTATATAATTTATATTTAGAGAATATTAAAGGTGTCGGATATTAATCTAGACAATTAATTGGCATAGTGATCAAGAAAAAGGATGAAGTGAAACTCAAAAAGTACAGAAACGTAAAATTATGAGACTATACATTACAAAGCGCGCGCTTGTGTGTGTGTGAGAGAGAGAGAGAGAGGGATTGCAAATGATCAATTGAATTTGTTCCGAATTAAACAAACAAAACGTAAAGAAAGTTTTGAAACATACAGGGTGTGACAAACATTCGTAGAGACGATCATAAAAATATTCTTCGAGACTCTTTAAGTTTGCAGTCCGCGTAAGTTCGTAGGATCGTAATAAGTTAGGCTCGTGGTTTAATTATTCGAAACAAAAAAAGAAATAGCCAAAAAAATTTCATTGGCCAATCGCTTTTTAAAAATCTTCAAATTTGTCACTTCATAAGAATTTATCGGACAGACATGATTTCGAATCGTGAGTTTTGAGAAAGAAAAATAAAAGAATGAAAGAAAGAAAGGAAGAAAGGAGGGAAGAATACAAAAATTAGCGTCCTCCTCTCTACTTTCTCTCTCTCTCTCTCTCTCTCTCTCTCTCTCTCTCTCTCTCTCTCTCTCTCTCTCTCTGGCTTTGTATCTCTCTCCGTCTGTCTTTTTCTTTTCTTTTCTATTTATCTTTCTGGTGTTTATTTTTAGAATTCGAAGAAAAACGATAAACTTTGTCATCGGTAATTGTTTTCGGCGTCGACTTTCAAAAGTTTATTCGTCAACATCTTAGGCCCCCCATATATATATATATATATTATGTAGAGAGAGAGAGAGAGAGAGAGAGAGAGAGAGAGAGGATAATTATGTATTATTCACACGCCACCGTCGTCGAAGTAGCGGCGGTTCGTCTTTCATCGTACGAATTCGGGCGGTCAGCCTGTTAATTTTTATTGCCCGTAAGCGTTCGGAAAGGGATTTCAGGGCGCGTGGAGTGAATCCTCTTGGCTCTCGCCTCCGGACATCCTGTAATCTTTCTCTGTTGAGAGAGAAAGAGAGAGAGAGAGAGAGAGAGAGAGAGAGAGAGCTCGTTGGTAGGGCCACCATCGCGTTTGGACCTTTCCTTTAACGGTGATTATCATGCACCACGGCCACGGCATATCGTTCTTTGCATCCATAATGCGATTCTCTTCTCTGGTGTCGCGTGCCGCGTCTCCTCATTCACGACTAATTTTTAACGTTTACTATCGTCAACTCTTCATAAATAAGATTAATATTCTTTTCCTTTTCTTTTTTTTTCTGTTTTTTCCTTTCTTTTTCTTTTTTTTTTTTCGAAGAAACATTTACGAAACAAATTGAACGTTTACGTTAGAAACATGTTGGAGCCTAATCGGATCGATTAAGATATATATATATATATTTTTTTCTTTTTTTAATGTATAGTAAATATTTTCTTCGTGAATAATGATCGTGTAAGGGTTATTGTTGACTATATTTAATTACTTTTATGATTTCATTCGTAGGAAATCATACGAGTATATACGGGGTTTCAAACATTGTTCACCATGCCACGTATTTTTCATGCTAGACTAATTTTTTATATAACGTTTGCTATCCTT
>OU964983.1:2198596-2258596 GCA_918808275.2 Dolichovespula sylvestris | reverse complement strand
TCGTTTAATTTCATCGTTCGACGATTTCTCAACGCGAGATCTCTCGAATTTCGTTGTTATTCGATTTAATCGATCGAGAGAGGTCTGATACTTCGGCGATCTTGGGTCAACGAATAATTCATATTTCTTTTTAAGGTGGGGAGGATGAATGGCGGGAATTTGTTCTCTTTCCCTTGTTTTTTTTTTTTTTTTTTCTTTTTTATTTTTATTCTCTTCTTTTTTCATTCTGCAAGGACGATGAAAAATATAAATTGTGATAACAGTAATTCGACGTTGCTCGTTGACTTTAATTTTTTTGTTTGATCTTCGCCTTTATTGCCTCGGGCTCGATGGATTCATCGATTTCATCTTATGATCAAAGAAGGAGAGGACGGAGATGATGTAAAAAAAAAGAACGATAAAAAGAGAGAGATAGATAAATAGAAAAAGAGAAGACATAGACACAGAGAGAGAAAGAGAGAGAGAGAGAGAGAGAGAGAGAGAGAGAGAGGCGTACTAGCGGTATAAATAATCTTGTCGTACAGGAGTAGTTAGCACGCACCGTAAGCGTTTCCGCGTTCAGAAGGATAGTCCAGGAAGATAAGTATAGTTAACAAGTTCGCCGACATTTATTTCCAACCCATTACGAGTTAATCTCAAAGGCATATACAAACAAACGCATACAAACGACGAGATAGAGATAGATAGTAGGAAAAAGTGAAAGAGAGAGAGAGAGAGAGATAGAGAATTGGGCATTATCATTTAAATAGATGTCGTTATACGCGGGCATTAAATTTGTTGGTACGTTCGTTCGTTCGTTCGTTCTATGGGACTTCTATGGGACTCCGCCCTCGTTTTCCGTCGTGTTCTCGACGGTACAAACTCTTTTTCCTTTCGTCTAATCATTTACCCGAGATAGTGGAAGATACACCGGTGAGTATAGTAAGTGAGGATGAAGAGGATAAGGAGGAGGAGTGTGGTAAAGGTGGAAAGACGTAAGGTTTGGAAGGTAAGGAGAGGAAGGAACGAACGAGAAACGTAACGTTTACTTTCGCGTTTCGTCCTTTATCACCGGTAAAAGGGTCTCCGGTAGGGTTAAAGTGCAAATGAATTTTATCCCGTCGAGCGATTTATCGTCCAACCAATTTTTTTTTTTTTTTTTTTGTTCTTTTTCTCTTCTTTCTTTCTTTTTCTTTTTTTTTTCCTTCTTCTTCTACCCCCGAAACCTCGCGTAGGTAGACGAATCTTTGTAATAAATCAAATTCGTTGATTCCGTTCCCGCGGAGTCTTCGAGTTACTCGTCTTTTCGAGAAAAAAAAAAGAAAAGAAAGAAAAACAAAAATAATTTTTTTGTTTCTTTATTTGTCTCTCTCTCTCTCTCTCTCTCTCTCTCTCTCTCTCTCTCTCTCTTTTTTTACCCAGGATGAATGGAACTCGTAAGATTTCTTGCCTCACAGGAGGCGGCGAGACTCCCGTAGTGAGAGCGAACGAACGAACGTAAGAAACCTACGAACGAGTTTGACGTCCACGTGCATTAGAACGAAAACTGACTGATTGTGACTGTCACGATGGCGTACCTATGGGGGAAAGGAGTGAGGGAGGGTGGAGTTGAGGGGACGGGGGACTTCACCCCCTTTCACGGGAGTTCCAAACCTTTTCCTTGGTGGTCCGATCGTTATTGTTGTTGTTGTTATTGTTATTGTTATTGTTATCATTACTGCCGTTGTAATTTTCTGTTCTCTTTCTTTTTTATTCTTCTTTTCTTTTTATTTCATATTTTTATTTATTTATTTATTTATTTTTTCGATCCGCCGCAATCGTCGTTCCTCTTTGAAGATCTTTAAATATTTAATCGATATCGTACGATAAATAGTTTTGTTATTATCGTCGTTGTAGTTTTCTTTTATTTTTTATCTATTTTTCTTTATTTCTTCTCTTTTCATTTTTTTTGTAGTCCAACAAATCGTCGCTTTTCTTGGACGATTTCTAAATACTTGCTCGATATCGTACGATGTTGATATCTTGCGATTGAGAAAAAAAGAAACAACGTACGACAAAACGACGAATATAAAATCGAAGTTTTCTATCATCTTTGTATTGGTTTCTAATAGATATTTCATCGATCGTCGTTAAGAAGTTATTACGAAGTAATAGATTTTAAAATGGTCCTTTAGGTAGTACCTATTGTTATCGTAGTTGATTTAATAATAACCCTTTGACCACTGTTGGCGCCCAAAGGTGCTTAGTAAATTTGACGCTCGCGATACTGTAGGCGCCTAAAGGCGCTTTGAAACAATCGCTCTTACGATACTGTAGGCGTTTACAGACGTTTAACCTACTTTAACATTTTACTAGATTATCAGAATATATATTGTGAATAAATGCTTCGAGTTGATGTTGAATTTTTATTATATACGATCAATGCGCGTAGTACGAAAATAAATAATACGAAATAAATAAATAATGTCGCTTCAAAATTAGAAAATTTCAGGGTTTCGATTATCTCGATGAACTCTCTCCAATCGATCCAAGCCTAAGAAAAAATATGGCCGTTCTCGGATGTACATAAGTCGGCTATTTTGAATTCCTCCTGCAGTGTGATACGACTTGGCGTTGCTCGTAGGTTTGCTGCGTAGTTAAAGTGTTCGACTTAGGTTCTAACGTTCTAATCAAATTTTTCTAGAACGCTTTCGTCGTGCGATGATTTATCTAACAGTTAGATGATCGAGTTTGATCGATTGAAATCCGTCGTAACGTCATACCGTTCTACGTTATAATATCGAAATCGTTATTAACCGTTTGGCTGCTAACGTATTCTTTCGGACATATGCCGCAAAACTGCGGCACTAATTGCGCGTGTATAGGAAAAAATGTAAAACACTTTTCATACAACAAACTCACTTGTATGGCTTTGCAACAACAAAAATTAAAAAATACCACTTATTTACATAAATTCGTTTTACATAAGAAGAGCGGGATAGCGCTCCTCAGCAGTCAAACGGTTAATATCGAAACCGAGTCGAATGTTAGAAATTGTTCTGATAAGATTCGAATGAACTTTAGTTTGAAATTTTGATCCTAACTTATAAGTCGTCGTGTACGTTCAACGTCGTACAAGCGTACGTCGTGTACGATATCCAAAGATGGTGCAGAGATGGAGGGTGGTGGGAGATTTTGGGTGGGGGTTGGTTAGGAGATTGGATGGTCACGGGGGGTGTCGGAAGGTTAGTGATAAAGGGAGATATCGGGTTAAATGGACGAGGTGGGTGTAGTGGGTGGAGAGAATGGGGTAAGGAAAGAAGGTGATTAGGAACGACGAGGGAGAAGGGGGAAGAGGGGACGGGGAAAGAGCATCGCGAGGACGGATTAAAAGAGGTCTTCGTGATGTATCGCCATGCTCGCGAGGAGTGTCTCTCGACAAACTGCTGTCAGTAGATCGAAGAAGGCGTAGCTCCGGACGTTCTTACACGACATTAGCTAGAGATCGACGTAGATAATGTCTCCGATCGTGAAACGCGCACGGCAGGACGCGGAGTATATCTAGATGGTGATCGACCGAACAGTGAGAGAGAGAGAGAGAGAGAGAGACCTATGGGGGATGATGATCGAGACCGTACGATGGGGGCCCATTCCTTTCCGCGTGGAAGAAGGACGGACTATGTATGGTGTATTTACTCGATTAAAAAAAAAAATACAGAAAGGATATATCGTATGTACAATACCGTTTCTTCTTCTTCTTCTTCTTCTTCGTCTTCTTATTCATTATATTCTTTTTTCTCCCTCTTCTTCTTATCTAATTTCTTATATAACTAACGATAAATCTTCCCCAAAGGATATCTAAACCTCTCGATCGTTCGTACTGGTGGTTATACTTGTTTCTTATAATTCGCGAAGTCATACGAACGATACGGTGTATAACGTTGTCGTTCGACTTTCGCACGTTTTGGATCTAATCGATCGTGCATAATCGATCGAACGATCGATTTGACTATTTAAACCGTTCTCTGATACCATGATCCGATCGAATCAGATTTATTTGATCTTTGTATGTATGTATGGGGGGTAGGAGAAGTACGAGAAATTTCGAGAGTTATGTTAAACGTCGTTTGGATCTAATCGATCCGTTAAAATATCTGACTATAATGATTAACGTCAATGTTTGAACTTTTGTTCGGGCTGATCGATCGATCGGATGTATTATTCGAATTGTGCGCGCGTGAAAAAGTCCTTGGATTTTTTTTTTTTTTTTGATTAGAAGCGCGTTCGTTGGATTAGAAGAGTCGTTGGGTAGATCGGAGTTATCGATAAATTGGGGAAAGATCGAGAAGGATCGAGGAACCTTCCTTTTGTAGGGACACTGAAATATAATGAGCGAAACGATCGATACGATCAGAATATCGTACAGACTCCTGTGTATCTATCAGAAATTCTAACAAGGGGAACGATGCACTCATTGGTGGATGATTTGAACGAGATGTGCGTTCTCTTACGCAATGTTTCGTGTAATATTTTTACATAAATTTTTGCACAAATTTTGTGTTCTAACGTTACATTACTTTTCCACGATCTTTTTTAGTAATTGCGTTGGCTTTTGAACTTTCTTCTTTTATTTCCCTCGAACAATGATGATCTATTTTATATTTATTATTTCAATAATAATGATAATGATGATGATGATAATGTTGATGACGATGATGATGATGATGATAACAGAGTCCGTGCGAAATGTTTCTTTAAATTCGTCCGGACTCCATTTAACATTTGCAAAAAAAATATATATATATTATTCTCAACGCCATTGCAAAAACGCTTTATAAAACCGCAAAGATAATTCTCATACGGTTATATACGTGTATGGTAAAATCTCTCTCTCTCTCTCTCTCTCTCTCTCTCTCTCTCTCTTTCTTTTCTCTCTCTTTTTTCCGTCTAACAATCAAAGGATTTAATCAACGACGTTAATCATTTTTTAAAGAATAAACAAGATCGAAAATCATTTCAAACACACAGGTGATAGATTTCGATCGGCCTTCGCCGAGAGGCAGACAGAGAGAAAGAGAGAGAGAGAGAGAGAGAAAGATAGAAAGATATATAAAGAGAGAATGATAAAGAGAGAGGTAGAAAGAGATAGAGAGAATGATAGAGAAAGAGAGAGAGAGAGAGAGAGAGGGAGAGAGAGATCTCGTTAGAATGATAGAAAGGGGGGTGGGAGAAAGCAGGTCTCGTCCGTCCAATCGCGACATTCCGTAGCGCCTCTCTCTCTCTCTCTCTCTCTCTCTCTCTCATCTCTCTCATTTCTTTTCCGGGCACCGATACAAGACCGATACCGTTTTGATCGAAATCAACCTCCCCATTCGCGAGTATAATCCTCCGTTAAACGGTCGTACGTCGTACACGGTGGCCAACTAGACGACCCGGCCTAAAGAAGAGCCTGCGTACTTTATACTAACGTTATTTTATAGTCAAGTAGAGTGAGAGGAACGGGGAATAAGAGAAGGAGAAAAAGAAACAGAAAGAGAGAGAGAGAGAGAGAGAGAGAGAAGGAATATCCTTATCAGGGATCTGCGGCCTCGACCAGTGAGCGGCTATTTGTATTCATAAGCCCGCGGGAGGCCGGCGCTCGGGCCCCAGATATCCCTGGCTCCTCGCCAGGTCGTACCATAGGCAAAGGACTACTCCTTCTCGTCCTGGCGTTTCCCCAGGGATGGATCGAACCACCTATATATATATATATATATATATATATATATATCCTTCAGTCGCGTTCTTAGTTCTTTAGCCTAGCTATAAGGGGAAGAAGGTGGTGCCAGGGCCACGTCATTCGTACCTTGAGAGGCGCCTTCTTCTTATTCTTATTCTTATTCTTATTTTTATTTTTATTTTTATTCTTATTTTCTCTCTATTTTTTTTTCTTGATTTTTTTAGTATGAACGCGTATCTATAGAGGCTAAAGAAAGAGAGAGAGAGAGAGAGAGAGAGAGAGCTGCTTCTCTCTCTCTCTCTCTCTCTCTCTCTCTCTCTCTCTCTCTCTCTCTCTCTCTCTCTTCGCGAGATGCGCACGCCCGAGAATGTGACCAGTCATCGAGTTATTTAATTTTTCGAGGCACCCCCGCCGCGCGTGTTTGCTCAGCCCTGCTGTGAGCACAAATTACCTCGCGACCGAATCACCTCGAGCAAAATGCTCTACGGTTCTCCAAAGAAAGAAAGAAGGAAAGAAAGAGAAAGAGAGAGAGAGAGAGAGAGAGAGAGAGAGAGAGAGAGAGAGAGGACGGTATCGTCTTTTTTTCCTCCCACTTCTCGATTCGTCCAGAATCCAAATTCCTTTCGTCAAGATCTTCTCTCTCAGCCGAGGACATGGATTTTGTTTATTCTCTCTCTCTCTCTCTCTCTCTCTCTCTCTCTCTCTCTCTCTCTTTCCCTCCTCCTCCCCTCTCTATTTCGTTCTTTTAATCGCTAGGTAACGAACAATTTTTGTGCTCGCTTTTCGAAACTTTTTTTGGTACAATCTTTTTCATTGTTCTTCTCTTTCTTTTCTTCTTCTCTCTCTCTCTCTCTCTCTCTCTCTCTCTCTCTCTCTTTCTCTCTATGTCTCTCTCTGTTTCTCTATCTAACTATATCTCTATCTCTCTCTTTTCAAAAGTAAGAAGAGATTGCGAAGTTTGCCATTGCACGCACACCTGTGTGTACATATGTACGTATGTGTGACCACCACCTCTACGCCCACCCCCATCCCCCCGATCCCCCCTGCCCAGCCAACCCTCGCATTCCCATCGGTAGGAGACACGGGACCAAAACGGACACGAACGATGGCTCCTCCAACGTGATCTAGGCGCTTATATATATATATATATATATATATATATATATATATATATATATATATATATGTATATATATATACGGTCAGCCCACCTCGCTATCTATATGCTAATCCATTGAGATGGTACCCGCAGATTACACCTTGGAATTAGCTCAGAGACTGGGGTATCAGAGCCGCACAGACAGGCATCTCTCTCTCTCCCTCTCTCTTGTTATCTGTATCTATCTATCTATCTCTCTTCCTCTCTCTCTCTCTCTCTCTCTCTCTCTCTCTCTCTCTCTCTCTCTCTCTCCCGTTTGGATATACCTTTATCCCACCTTATACACGTAACCCGCACGTCTCTTCGAGTCTCTCCTGTGCACTCTCTGGAACCTATATACATGCATATACGTATACACACACGCACACACATATATACACTTACTCGAACGCATCTACGTTCGGTGGTTGGACCACGGCTGACTCGGCACTTCCAGTTCGTTAGCCCGTGTTAATAACGTTAAAGAGGATGCGATAAACTCGTTAGGAGACGAAACAGAACGGCCAGCTAAGCTCGACCTTCGCACGAGACACTCGGTTACCATCATCGTCATCGTCATCGTCATCGTCATCGTCATCGTCATCGTCGTCGTCGTTGTCGTAGTTTTATTATTTTTTGGGATATTATTTATTTTTCGTTAAACGCAAGAAAATTTTTTAAGTATGACGTTATTAAGTACTACGTGATCATTAATACACGCGCAGCTGTTGCCCGTTGTCCGAATTATCGTCTTGATCAACCGATCGTATTCTCTTTATCTAATAATGATGATAATAATAATAATAATATTAATAATAATAATAATAATAATAATAATAATAATAATATAATAATAATCATTATAACAATAACAATAATAACGTATATTATAATTGGAGTATTCATACAATGCACGAGAGGTTGGATTCAATGATTGTAAACGATACATTATCAATTCCACGTGATCATTCATTGGATTAATGCTCGTAGCCATGTTTACTTATTTATTTGGTTTTTAATTTTTTTTTTTAATTTATATATTAATAATTAATAATAAAGAGCTGTTTACAGGAGCGAATGGCTCGATTTTATTGATTCCAGAATTTATCGGATTACAAATGCAAAGTATCATGATATCTCACGCTCGTGTTATCTTCCATTTTATTTATTAATAATAATGTAAAAGTGTAGGAATAAATGAATGGATTGATTATAAAAGTTCAATAGAAATACATATTCCTCGGTGTTACTGTTCCATTTGCATTATTTTATTTTATATTTCATATCGTTATATGTTAATATTTGTATTAACGATATATGAAAATCTCGATTTAATAATTATAAACGATATATATATATATATATATATATATATATATATATATATATATAGGTATTGTTTCGATTTATTTAACTATTCGTTCGCTCAACACATTACTAAATTCATGCGTATATAAATTTATTCGCTCTTAAAACATTCATTATTTCTTATGAATATATGTCACAAAGTAAATATAAAGAATAATAATAAAAAATAAACGAGACATTTGTCTCGCTTCGATATTAACCAATTTGATCCTGTAAAGGCTTTAATCATTTCTCATTGATTTCGCCATAACAGAAGAAGATCCACCAGATCGTCAACGATCTAAATCTAAATAACATAAATTATCTTATCGTTCGACGATCTTATCGTACGATTAATTTCATAGAAAAAAAAAAATAAAAGTAAAAATGAAACCAAAAAAAAAAAAATTCGTCAGCTTCTGTCGAATTCTGTCAGTTTCGTCGAAATTTTTAGGGTCGAAGATTCCTTTAATTATCAATTAATAATTGATTTGTTATTTACTGGGGAAGAACTATGGTAACCACGACATCGGTTATCACATAACGATCGTTCGTCGACGTACGATAACGATTACGATGACGATTATGATGCCGATGACGATGACGATGACGACGGTCGACGTGCGCTCGAGTACCGAGGATAAATTTATTAGCCTACGGGAATATGATCGCTCGACGCGTATTGCGGGTGCCGGCGGTACATACCGGGAGAGAAACACGACGAGAGAGCACGTACGAATATAATCCTGTCAACGTAGGACGGCAAAGTGAGGTGTGGGGTAAACGTTGTGCACCGTCGAAGCTTCCATGTTCTCCATCCGGACCAAATTCGCAGTGCCCGGCCGCGAAAATACGAGAACTCGGTTATGAATCAACCCTGTGTGTTTCGTCCTCTCTCTCTCTCTCTCTCTCTCTCTCTATCTCTCTCTATCTCTCTATCTATCCATCTGTCTCTCTCTCTTTCGTTAATTCCCTCTTTGTTTGGTCGAGAGAACGAGCCGATAATCGTCTCGCCCGCTAATTTCTCTGTCATATCGTGTAATGGGGGTACCTCTACGGATGAAACTTGTCCACTACCTCTACTTGTCCGGTTGTACGTGAGAGTTCCGTTCGGTTCGTCTCGATGACGAATCGTGGTTTAGACGATGAATATTATACCGTATGTGCTCGTAGCTTCGATTTTAGTCCGATATACATACAAAATGCGTACACACATATATGTACGTACACGCGCGCTTCGGTGTCTTTGAAAGAATAATCATTATCCTGGCGTTTAAATACATTCCGTACAGGTCGTCGATCACGTGGCTATCTATTTATCAAACAGAGAGAAAAAGGGAGGAGCGATAAGTCCAGGTAATATATCGTTACATCGATATAACATCTCTCAAAGGAAAGAGCACAAGCTTCAGAAGATAAGAGATCAGAGACGTGTCATTAGCCGACGACATGATAGTAAGGAACGTAACCGGTCGGAAAGGATGCGGAACCGAAATACTTTGTCCCGTCTGTCTGATGTCAGCTAACTCGGGGGGTCTAACTTTCTCATTGGCGTTTCTGACTCTCGAAGTCGTACTAAGACTCCGCGACACACCGTACTGAACTCGATTAGAGAGAGAGAGAGAGAGAGAGAAAGAGATAGGGATTGGGGATAGGGATAGAAGCGAGTAAGATAGTATGTACATATCTACCCGAGATTCCTACCTCCTAGGTAACCGCAACCTTGGCCGATCTCTCGTGGTTGGTTCTACATTTGACACCATCTTCACGTCCATGGTTATATCCTTCTAATCTCTTTGGGGCCAACCCCCGACCGACCGACCTTTAATCTCTTATCCGAGAACGTTATTCTCTCGATGTGCCGTGAGTTGACGTGTTAGCTCTCGCGAATTACGAAATCGCGTTTATATTCGAAGAAAAACCGATTGTCGTGGAATTATAACGCGCGTTTGTTGTAACGAAGAGAGAGAGAGAAAGAGAGAGAGAGAGAGAGAGAGGACTATGATAGTACCGTACCCGATGGGTATAGATTTAGGCATTATGGTTGGTGGTAGTCGGGGAGGCGTCGCCGAATCACCGAACGCGCGCTGAATCACCCAGCGCGAGAGTTTTCCCCTGTCAGTGACAGTCCTGGGCCACGATAGTCGACGATAGTTCGCGTACCGTACCTCACCTCACCTCACCTCACCTCACCGCACCGCACCGCACCGCACCGCACCGCATCGTACCGCACCGCAACGTACCGCACCAAGTGGAATTGCCTCGTACGGACCTCGCGAAATGAATGCTCGAACGCCCGCCCCCCCATTAGGGGAATAAATCAGGCCTACGTTATCCGCAGGATATTCCGCGCATAATCGATCTCGCGGTACTCCTCGCTAATCGCGAGGACTTCCCCTTTCTCCCTTCTCCCTCCTCCCCTATCCATCCACCCACCATTTACCAGTAGTTCCTCACAGAGACGGAATCTCGTACTTTCTCGGGTTTTACCTTCAAATCGTTTCTTGATTTTGAACTCCCACCTCCCCTACTCCCCTACTACCCCTCCCCATCAGCCTCCATAGCTAACCTCATTTTTTCATGTTTCGCGATTCCAACGGACGTTGGATCTTGGAAACGGTGACGTTGTATGTCGTTGTATGTCCATGTTGACCATGACAGTTACGAGGTTGTAACTTATTACAAGCTAATTGTATATATATATATATATATATATATATCTTTCCCTCCCTCTCTTCCTCTACTTTCTTTTTTGTTTTTTGTTTTTGTTTACTTTTTGCGGATTCCAATACTTGTCGTACTACAATATAGTCATACTACAATTTTCATCAATCGTTCGATCTCGTTACAACGGATAATCATGATTAATTACGTTGGAATTGATTCAGCCAACTTACGTCTGAGTAAATAGTATTTTTGATTCGTTAGCGGAAATTTTGATATTATTTTTATATAGGGGTAAGAACATTGCAATTATTATAATAATAATTCAAGCAATTCGATATAACGTTATCGTATAGTAGAGTATATTGTACATTCTTTGGATTCTTATTGGCTGACTGAATATTATACTATGATATTTTATCTTATACCGTGGCGTTGTTCAATCGGATACACAATATTGAATATTACAAGATATTTACTCTTTGGCGATTATTACTCAATGTGATGATACAATTATTATACCGTAATATATTATAATATTATATCGTACTGTCGGTGTTGTTAAATATGACGAATAGTGAAAATTATGCATCAAAACTTATCGGTCAACGAAATACCTATCATACGATGTACTTTACTGTAACGTTGTTAAGTATGAAAATAAATAATGAAAATTCTATTAGGGCGTCCCCTAAGTTTCTTTCGCACAACGCTATGAACGACTATGAAAAAAAAAGAAGGAAGAAACTTATGGGACTTATTATATTAATATAATTCATTGACCAACAAAATATGAGGCCAAAGTATACTACGATTTACTATGGCACCGTATAATCAGATATAACATAAACATTTTTTGAATTACTCAATACCCTATATAAATACAATACTACAATCTATATATACGTATACATATAAACTATAACAATAAATATACTAGATCACAATTTTTTTTAAACTATACTATTAAACATAACTGTAGTATCAGTTTATATTGTAATGTTATACGATATCCGACAAATATTATAATATTTGTTATCGTTATATAAATACAACGGTCCTGATTTTTACCCTTACACACACACACACACATATATATATATATATATATATATATATATATATATAAAACCATAAAAGGAAAACCATTAAAAAAAAGTACGAAAGGTAATTTTTTTTCGTAAGGAACGTTTTAAAGTTAAAAAAGTTAACTACATTAAATGCTAAACGCTCACTCTTCGTTCGTATCGTGTCAACATCGAAAAAAAGTCGAACTAACAAGTCGTCGAATGACCCTGGCCATTTCCGGTAAGATATGCCTGGGCCGTGCGCCGGGCTTGGCCCGAGCACGGCAGGAGACCCAAGTGGAACTTCCGAGACGACCGAGACACGCACTTAAAACTTTTCTCGCACGACAACGTTGTTCCGAACTTCTCGAAGAAATGTTTCAATGTCGAAACGACGGAACATCTCCGCTTGTTTTCACGAAGAGACGTTTCGTTCTTCTACCTACGTATAAAAACACACTCACAAACAAACAAACACAAATGTGTGTACGGATACACTCACGTACGTACGTAAATATATATATATATATATATATATATATATATATATATATATATGTATATACGTATATGTATGTATATATGTACGAATATACAGGGTGTCCCGTTGATAGTTCTGCCCTCGATTATTTCTCAAATTATAGGACGCGTTTCAAAGTAATATTAAAAAAAAAAAAAAAAAAAAAAAGACATAATCTATAAATCATTGAAAACATCCTAAGTCTATTTGAAATCATCTTTAGGTTAACGCGTTCCAAAGATCTCATCTTTGGTGATTTTTAGAAAAGTTTATTTTTAAAAAAGTTTTTATTTATTTATTTTTTTACAGGACTGTACTTAGTTAAACGTTTTGTTAGTAAAAGATTTTGATCACGTAATAAACACGTGAATATGAAACAATCAAGTAATAGGACATTCTCACGAGATATCTATAATCGTGTTAAATAGTACGTAATAATTGTAATCGTAAAAGTCTTGTAGTTCGGGATACGATCGTAACTTCAAATGAAACTTCAAACGGGACACCCTGTATATATATATATATAGGACGTGTAAAGTAACTACGTACGTACACTCACATGCAAAGTTATATATGTATGTATGATATGTATGTATTTTAAGTAGATATGTATGTAACGGAAAGGACACGTAGGCGCGAAGCGAGAGAATTAAAATAAATGTCACGAGCACGCGAAAACAAAACGAAGCGGTTTCGATCGGAACCGATAAGAGAAATTCACCAAGATTTACTATCTCACTTTTTTCTTCCTCTTCTTCTTCTTCTTCTTCTTTCTTTCTTTCTTTTTCTTTTCTTTTCTTATCTTTTTTCGCCATTTCTCTTTTCTTTTTATTTTCTACGTTCTCACCGAATTCTCGCTCGACGCTCGATTAAAATTAGGAGAAAAAAAAAGAATGAGACAGAGAGAGAGATAGATAGATAGATAAATAGATAGATAGATAGAGAGAGAGAGAGAGAGAGAGAGAGAGAGAGAGAGAGAGAGAGAGATATGGTGGACGTCGATGTTAACCATCAACCCCTCATTGTTATCGTTCCACTTGTCGTCGTTGACTCGAAAACGTTTTAACCTCCCGCCCCCTCCCCCTTTACACCCGGAGTTACGCTCCTTGCACTCTCCGACACATCTAATTTTCTAAAAGGGGCAGTTCTAACGCCGTCAGGTATTACTCCGTTAACTAAACGCACGCACGTGCATTCTCGAGTTCTTCCTTTCTCATCTCGCTCATTCTCTCTCTCTCTCTCTCTCTTTCAATCTCTCTCATTCTGTTTCTCTTTCTCTCTTAGCAATGAAAAGGAATGAAGGAAGGAAGGAAGGGAAGGGTAGGGTAGGGTAGGGTAGGGAACGGGAAGGGTAAACTCGGTTTAGAAAGGGACGAATAGAGAGAAAGAGATACATACGCAGATGTGCTCGGTTTCCAGGGTGGAAACGTTTTAATAAGCGGACGTGTGCAACCCTCCGAAGGGGCGTATAAATATATTCGGTCGTTCTATTCGAGAGTACGATATGGTTGGAAGAAGAGAATGAGAGAGAGAGAAAGAGAGAATATAGTGCGGGTGGAACGAATATCGGTGAAACGGTGAAAGGTAGAGGAGGAGGAGTAGGAGGAGGAGGAGGAGGAGGAGGAGGAGGAGGAGATGGAGATGGAGGTGGAGGTGGAGGTGGAGGATGAAGAGTTTTGTGAGAGGAGGGTTCGTTTGGGAAGAGTTCGAGGTCGAGTGTAGGGGAAATGCAGAACGAGAGGCAAAACATGTTGCGGCACGAGCTGCCTCGAGAGCTCCGCAGAATTAGCTTTATTATAACCTGGGGGCCATCCATACATGCCTAACAGCGCCGGTAACATGCACCGGCCAATAAGCCGGACGGCCGAGCAACAACATTTTCGCGACTCGGCGCACCCTAAAATTCTCTCTCTCTCTCTCTCTCTCTCTCTCTCTCTCTACGGTACGTCTCGTACAAACCATTGAAAACGATGAGAGAAAGAGAAAACCATGTTTAGATATAGAAATCGATTTCTCTAATTAACTGTTCCGCCAACAATGGATCGTATCTGTTTAATAAGAACGTATCTAATGGATTTCTATGTATTCTATAGATATATATATACTATATATATTGGTATAGAACAGTTCGTATTTTTTTGATAATAAATGGAGATTGCATGATACACCATCTACTAATGATTAACCAGAGCATTATTATCGATCGAGTAAATAGGATTTATTATTTATTCGTAGTATTTCGTTCGTAATTTCGATCGTGAATATTCGGATGTAAATGTGTATGTATATGTTGGATGTCAGACGATTTGTTTATAATTTTTAATCGTGTAAAATCAGTTGTGTATCTATTCCATGGATTTTTATCGGTAATATTTTCGGATTTTATATCGTACGATTTAGTATAGGCCTATATTATAAACAATATATATAATTTTATATATATAATTAATACTATCGGTACAGCATAGATTTATAAATATAGAATATTTTTCTAATCTTAATTAAATATAATATTACGGTTTGGTATGAATGTAGGGTATTATAAATTGTTTCTTGACTCACTCGATACTATACTATGCTGTTAGTTTAATTCGATATAAATTGTTAATAATATCGAGATTAGATACTTATGTACCAACTTGATAAACTATACCATAATATGTATATATATATATATCAACTCGAGAACAAAATTTAGATACTGATTCCAATAGAAAAGATAAAGAAACGCGAAACAAAAAATGAATATAAAGCAAAAGGAAAGGGAAAAAAAAGAAACAAAATTCATCAACGATAATATTTTCAATTATCCAAATATTTACAAGTACCGATCTCGATCAAAGTATAACAAAAAAAATTCGTGCGCTGCGAGAATTTGCCTCGGAGGAGAAAATATCCAATTAGATAATAAAATTAGCTTTTAAAAAAGGCAAAAAGAAGTAGAAAAAGGAATTTCATTTGTGAAGAAAACGATTCTCACGAAACGACGAGTAATAAGAACTACCTGTACGAGTAGAGTCTCGTTACGATCGATCAAACGAGGAAGCGGGGGAAGGGATTTGGGCAGAGAAATGGATTGGGGAGTTCCAAAGGGAGGATTTAATCGGGCCGGTGCGTTAATTAATTCTTGGTGATCTCAATTAAAAAATATTAATTACGGAAAGACAATGACGTGTAATGACGGGAAAGTAGTAGTGTAGTAGTGAGGAGATAGGGGTCCGAGTAAGGAATCGGTTTTGCTCCTTCCTCCGCTATCATCTTCGCCACTTCCATCACCTCCATCACCTCCATCGTCATCGTTGTCGTCATCTCCACCACCTTCGCCGTTACCTTCGCCTTCAGCTCTTCCACGAGCATCTCCCTCCCTCCCTCCCATCTCTCGTCGTTCGCCCTCCTTTAAATTCTCGAGTTGCTCTCGCGAATGGAATTAACCATTCGGGGGATGGGAACCATCACTGCGATGCCATTACGATTAACTCCGTCCTATAAGCTTATCTGATAACCACGCCATTATGTTCCACGGCTTCATGGCTCGAGCGCCGCTGACTGGTCCGCGTTTGTCTGCTCGTTCGCAAAGCCCCTGTGCCAGAGAATAGTAAGATATATATATATATATATATATATATATATATATATATATATATATAGAGAGAGAGAGAGAGAGAGAGAGAGAGAGAGAAAGAGAATATACAGGACCATTTGCATATCTCTCAGTGGAGATACGAGCAAACAAGTGTCCTCTCGGCGATCCCATCGAAGATCTCTCTCTCTCTCTCTCTCTCTCTCTCTCTCTCTTTCTCTGCTCGGCATCTTGGAATCGTTTAAAAATCAATCAGCGACTCTCAGTTACACCCCTCCTACCCAATCCCAATCCTAACCCCACCCTCCTCCATACGCTCACTTTACTCAACCCTCTCTTTTATAATCTCTTCCCTTTATTTTACACAACATTCGCCGAATCGATTTCTACTCCGAACGATCGTGAACGAAACAGAAGAGGAAGAAAAATAAATATGTAAATAATTAAACGAGACGAATATTCCGCAAATGGAGAATCGTCCGGAAACGTTTGTTGGGTTCGTTATTTCGTTTTTCTTGTTTTTTCTTTTATTGTTCTATTTTTTATTTTTTCGAAGTAATCTTTTCTACGGGTTAATATATTTAGAAAGGTCGACTTGTGTTGACTTAAATCGCGAATACTGTTCGAATGGATTAAGGGTAGATATGGCGAAATAAATTAGATGTTTACGTATTTTGAAAGAGATATTATTATTTAACGCGATTGTTATTTGATATTATTACTTGTTCGTTAATATTTACGATTTGTATCTATTATATTGAATGTAATTAATATCAGTACTATGATTATAATTATGCAATATACTGTATAAATAAGTATAATATTAATATACATTTTTCTAATATATATATATATATATATATATATATATATATATTTATATATTATAATAACTATAATTCAGATATATTTAATAACCCGTTATATCTCATAAATATCATCTGAGAATTTATTTTCCATCGAAGAGAAAAAAATTATACTTAAAAATTGCACAAATGTATAAGTATATATGTGTTATCTTGAAAATGATTTTATCTATTAAAAAAAAAAAAAAAGGAATTGAATCCGATCAGTGAAAATCTATTTATCGTTAGATTCGTCAAAAATCCACGTCAAAATAATCAATCTAATTCTAATTTGTCTACGTTCTATATACATATTATTTAGACCCTTTTGAATTAATAGAAATCATTTTTTGTTCTCCACCTCTCTCTCTCTCTCTCTCTCTCTCTCTCTCTCACTCTCTGATTGTTTTTTCATTTTCTTACCAAAACAAAATAAAAAGAAAAAAGATACTATAAATTCAACGATCAAAACGTTATCGTTGCATTCAGCAAAGATGCATATCATAAATACTATTTTAATTCGTGATACTATGTATCCATGCATGCATATGTATACGTATAAGTAAATATATACATACATACCTATGTACGTACATACGTCAGTGTACATACGTTCGTACATATTATATATGTATATGTGTATATATATATGTATGTATATATATATATATATATATATATATATATATATATATATATATATACATACATACATATATACACTTACGTATCAACGGTGAGAGAAGGAAAGAGAAACAGGAGGAGGAGGAGGAGGTGGAGGTGGAGGAGGTGTAGGAGGTGTAGGAGGAGGAGAAGCAAGGGCATAGCACACGAAAGCTGGGAACGCACCTCGATGCACCACCTGACGCTACGGGGGGTCAGTGGTTCTCATCAATACGTTATAATCGCACGACGACGATGACACGATACATTTTATTCCTCTCGAACGAAACTCCGCTCTTACAAACGTTTATTATAATTTTTCTTTTTCTCTCTTTCTTTTACAATTTTTTTTTTTCTTTTTTTCATGTTACTATCACGAGGTTACCAAGGTTATACCGATCGTAAACGGGTTTCGTTGTACTCCCCCTCGCTACTCCTCCTCTCCCTTATCTATCCTTCGTTCAGAAATTTATTTAAACGAAAAAAAAAAAAGAACAAAGAAAAGCAAACAAGAAAAGATAGAAAAATTCAACGACTAGTCTCTCTCCTATCCTATCCTTCGACCCCTCCTCTCTACGTCGCACACCCACCCACCCTCCCTCCTCCCACCGCCCGTTTAATTTGATTTTACGCGACTCGCAACGATAATCAACGTCGTGGCGCGGGGCGGGAGGGCGTTGGACAACCGCAAAACGATTCGAGAGATTTCACTTAAGGACACGCGCTGCGTTCTTTCGTTCGATCGATAGAGATATATCGTGATCTCTACCAACCTTTACTACCTTCGATCCAATGATGACTCGGCGAAAATTCTAACGTACCCACCCCTACCCCTCCCCTCCCGCCGTCGTATTTTCTAACCGACGCCGATGTAATTTACGAGCCGGGAGTCAGTCACTCACGATCGATTCTCCCCGGTCTTATGGAGTGTCGATATGAGCACCTCGAACGTCCGGCCGTAGCCGTGACGAGTGAAAATACAAACGGTTTAACAGGGATGAGTAGTCGTTTAACGTTTCTGGGATCAGAAATCCTCTCTTCCTTCTCCATTTGCCCCTTTAACCCCCTCCCACCCTCCAACCCCTACCCAACCTCCCATCATTTTACTCTCTCTCTCTCTCTCTCTCTCTCGCCCTCTTGCAAGTTTCTCTCTTTCCTCTCGTATATCTACCTACTCTCTTGTGTCTTTCTCCATATATACCGTACACGTTACACACGCGCGCCCACACTCATATATGTGTGTGTGTGTGTGTGTGTGTGTGTAAGGTATAAATGGCGCGCACGATGCGGCAAGAACGTGCACGATGACACGATGTATGGTATCGAGGTTTTAGCAATGTTGCATCCTCCGACAGATTCGACTTTTCAATGATTCAACGATTAAGCCAAATATGAGGGATTTTACGTACGACATCGGAGCGATACGGAATTTTATTGAATTGGATACGAGTGGCGTTATAATTTTTTTGATTTTTCCTGTTTTTTTATTTCTTTTTTTTTCTTTGTTCTATTGTTTTCTTTTCTTTTCTTTTTTTTTATTGCAACTATCGATCATACGCTATTAATTCGGGTTAAATGTACGATTATATCGGGTTTGGACGAAATTGATAAGTTTGGTGATACGTTTTATTGAATTGGATAAAAGTGGTGTGATAATTTGTTTGATTTTTGTTTTTCTTCTTTATTTTTTTTTTTTTTTAATTGTTTTTTATCGTGTCTATCAGTTTGCACTAGAAATTGCAGTTATGTAACTGTATTACGTTGAAATAAATGTTTGGGTGATATATTTTATTGAATTGAATAAAAGTTGTGTAGTAATTCGTTTGATTTCTTTTTTTTTTTTTTTGGTTTCTTCTTCCTTTCATCGTAACTGTAATTATATCTGGTTTGAACAAGTGTTGATTTTATAATTATTTAATTTTGTAGAAGACGCAGACGATGCTTTTTGAAAATTACGCTAGTGTTACGAATATTTATGTTCATTCGATCTTTGTCGTATCAACTTTCTTGATTTTAAATAAAGTAACAAATAAGGATAAAAAGAAAAAGATAAAAATTACCTAACGGATAAAAAAGAATATATATATATATATATACACACCATATTTCTAATTAATTAAATTTCGTTATCAATAAAATCACTTCGAAAAAATTCATTACCGTTATTATTATTATTATTATTTTCTTTTCTGTTTTTTCGTAAATCTCTATATCACAGGATTGTAAAATCGTAGAAATGGAAAAAAAGAACAGAAAGAGAGAGAGAGAGAGAGAGAGAGAGGGAAAGAGAAAAAAAGAGCTAACAATAATAAAAAGGCCGTTCAGACGAGTGCATTGTCATTGAAGGTGATTACATAAGCATTCGTAACAAGCATTCGAGGGGGAGTTTTGCGTCATAGAATCAATTATTGGATTCGTATATCACAATTCGATGGTTTGAGCACGTTCGTGCTACGTGGCTTCTCTCATCGCTTTTACGCACGTAAATCGTCGGATTATAGTAACCTAGAAGAGAAAAGGCTGCATTTGACGCGGTGCATCGTCATCGACGGTTAGTTATGTAAGCACTCGCAACGAGCATTCGAAATTTTGCATCGGGGAATCCGATTATTGGATTCGTATTATGTCAATTCGTTGGCCGAGGCACGTTCGTTTTATTATGTTGCTGGCTCATTGGGTTTTTTTTACGGATTTTCTTATTGTCCCGTTTCTCACTCTTGTTTTCTATCAGCGTTAAAACGATACGAAAAAAAAAATAGAGAGAGAGAGAGAGAGAGAGAGAGAGAGAGAGAGAGAGAGAGAGAGAGAAATTGACAAGATTTTGTACTGAAATAGTTTTTTTTTTTCTTTCTTAGGTTGGTTTACAACGCAGTGCTCGAATCGAAATTGATACTTTTAACCAATCGATTGATTTTCTGTTCTCCTCTCTCTTCTTTTTTTTTTATTTTTTTATTTTTTATTTTCTCTTTTTAATCATTTATTATCCGTGTCAAGGCGTTAAACAGAATATCGTTTAAACGAAACAGATAAGTGAATTATTCGAAGGTTATGTTTGGTCGACCATTTTGTTATTTATAATTCTTAAATATTTATAGATGTTTACAAATTCGTTATAATACGACTCAGCGTCCGAATCGAAATTGTTCTTTTTCTTTTTTATTTATTTATTTATTTATTTTTTTTTTTTTTTTGAACGAATCAATTGATATTTGATTTACTTTCTTTCTCCTTTTTTTTGTTTTCTTCTTCTTTTTTTTATCCATTTTTTTTCGTGTCATTTAATGGAATAATTGAAAGGAAAAATAAAGGGACAAGATTTCGTACTTGTTCAATTTTTATTAACAAACTGATACAACGCAACGTCCGAATTGAAAATGACTTATTTCTTAACAAAAACGATTAACTATTTTCTTTTTTTTTTTTTTTGAATTGTCACTATTTTTTATTCCTCTCACTTATCATTCGTGTTTCAAAAGGAAAGGAAAATAAAAAAGAAGTAAGAGAGAAGGAGAACGAAAAGATTTTTTTGTACTTGACGATCAATCATCCTTTGCAATTTATACAAACATACAATCGAGCTGTTGAATTTGATAATAATATTTTTTTTTCTTTTTTTTTCGTATCAATTATATACAATCGATGAATTATCTTCTTTTCTAATTCTTTTATTTATCTCAGTTTAATTTTGGTCCATTTTCTTTGTTGTTCTTAATAGGGCGCAGACGAGGAGGACAGTGCTTCGGTTGCCTGGGTGAGTTAAATAAATTTATATCCATAAAAATAAATAACGTCTTCGATCGGTCTGTCTATCCATGCAAGAACAACGAAAAAATTTCTCTTAAGACTTTCACGATCCTCGAGAACGTCGTCCTTTCTAAATCTATTAATTTTTCCAAAGATTCGAGTTCGAAAGTATTTAGACGCATAAATACATACATACGTACCTATATACGTACGTACATACGGTTGCACGGATCGAAGATTCGATCTATATCGATCCTCATCGTTTGACTCTCGCCTTTCTATTTCCAAAGCAATTGGATGGAAAATCACGAGAATGGTTGGTGAAAGCTGCCCAAGGAGATTATCACGAACTTGCGAAATTGGCTGCCGAGGAGCCACGTCTTACCGGATTAAAGGTAAGATCAGATTTGTTTGTTTTTTCTCGTATATTATTAGTTGGGTGCATAAACCAAAACTAACAAATATTTCTCGAAGAAAACCAAATGGATTAAATTTTTCTTCGACGTTGATTTCGTTCGTCCGTTAGGAATTTTTCTTTTTTATTATTTTTGTTTCTTTTTTGTTTTTTCGTTTTCTTGAATGTCGTTTACGAGAAAGAAACAACGAATCAACCGGAACGGTTGAATAGATGAATGTATGGATGGATGGATGGACGGATGGACGGATGGATGGATGGATGGATGGATTGATGCGAACGGTTATCGGCTTTCATTGAGTTACGGGCAGAATGGCTCAGCTGATAATGACAAAGGTGTTGTGTTGTGCCGTACCTCGGGGCCCTTCTCATACCTTCGGAAATATATAATTACAGTGTGGTTTACCGTGGTTCGGGGGCCCCTACGAGATCGGACGCGCCGTTATTACACGCACGGTGGAACTTAACACCTGCGGTGTTGTAAATTCGCCGTTTTCGGGGTTCGACTATTGACAGGTCAATAAATCTCTGTGTATGTGTGTGTGTTGTTCGTGTGTGTGTGTGTGCGTGTGTGCCCTGTTTGCAATCAGGCGGCCTGCCTGCCTGCGCCACTCTTATACTTAGATACATATATTTACATATATACGTATATTTGCTAGTATATTTGCTAGTCGACGCGTGAACGAACGTTACGTGAATACGTATGGATATAAGCGGAATTAGATTCAAAATTGTTTTTAACGCCTGTAATGGGGATTTAAGGAGGAAGAGTTTGAAATCTTTTCTTTTCTTTTCTATTAATTTTTTTTTTTTTTCTTTCTTTCGTTTTAACTTTCTACTTCCTCGTTTTTTATGCCACGATTATTATCGAACGGATAGAAAGTTTTGCGATCGAACGGACTCGTTCGACGTTAAATTTGTTCCGTGATAGATGAATTCGATAGAAATTTTTTTTTCCGAGGAACGGTTTCCTCGATTCTTTTTTCTTGTTTTCTTTATTCTTTTTTTTTTTTTTTTTTTTTGATATCAGATTTTATCGAATTTTTACTTTTTTTTTTTTTCTTTCTTTGTTTGACGATAAATCTCGAAAACAATTTTGTGACGTCAACTTCGAGATCCGATGTACGTTTTTATTATTTTTTTTTTTTTTTTATTTATTTTGTCTTTTCCTCGATCCGTGTTAGATAACTCTTATCTTTTACGTTGCTTGCGATCAATGGCAAGTGGGAAAGATCGCAATTAATTTAAACGACGATTACAAAAGAATTCACGATTCAGTTCGACCGGAATATAATTAACGTAGAATACTTACACTCGAGATCGATCTAGGTAAATCGTTATTTACCTGAATAAATAGTAAAAGAAAATGATTTACAAAAATTACCATTCGACAAATGATAAAATACGATTATAACAATTAATGGATCGATAATCGATCCATCCTAGTGCCCGACGAGTGAGTTATTGGAAAAGGATCAAACTGGTGATCCTGTAATTTCTGATTTTAAGATAAAATTGATAAATCGACCGATCGAAATACACACACACACACACACACACATATATCGATGAGTTCCGAAGGTTAACGAGTAGACAACGGAACGATCAAACGTATATATCGATATATCGATCGAGATATATACGTATTCGAATTGGATACCAAGCGATTCGACGAGAACAATTAGTACGATTCGATCACGTCGACTATCTATACGAGTCTCGTTCTTCTATCCGTGAGATCGATTGAATGAAATAGTAAAGATCGGATTTCGATGGATCTAAGAGAAAGGATGAAACGGTAACGGGTTTGCGTTCGTGTTGGTTTGTCGGAAAGAAACGGGTGACGGGACGGGAAGAGGATGTTGGTGGAAGAGAGACAGAGATAGAGATAAATAGAGAGATAGAGAGAGAGAGAGAGAGAGAGAGAAAGAGAGAGAGAGATAGAGAGAGATAGTTAGACCGCACGGGGGCTGCGCGTTGAATTCATTCCGCTGGACAAGCTTGCCCCATACCAAACTCCCATAGCCACGTTGGTCTCATCCCTTGGGATAAATTGGCCGAACCCGCGTGTTTGCGGATAACAACGCCGCGATATACGTTCGTCTACTACTACCACCACCATCACCACCACGACTACTACTACTGCTTCACTGCTGCTACTATTACTATGACCTACGATGGACCCTTTTTGCCCTTACGAATCTCTCTCCCTTTCTAATGAAAATTATCAACAACTAACTCCATCTAGTCTTTTATTCTATTTAGATGACTATAGATCCTCGTACAGTTTCTTTTCTTTTTCAATGTGTATCAATTGCTCTTTTTTTTTTTCATCCGTATTTTTTATTTATTTTTTTTTTAACGGTATCTAAGATTGCCTTTGTAAGATCGAAATATGAAAGCTCGCGTTGTCAATAAAAATTCTTAGCGATTTACGTTCCACGTGAAAACATATTTTTATTTGAGATTAATCACGATTTTCATTGTTTTTTTCTTGTTCTCTTTTTTTGCGGAGAAAAATATCTTCGAAAAGAAAAAAGAAAAGGAATGACTTATCGTAGGTCATCGGATTGATATTAGTATTGTGTTAATATCTCTTTAAAACTTATGGTACGATTTATCGGATTAAACGTGAACGGGGAATGAAATTACAATCACGATAAATTACGTTGAATCATGTATTTATTAGAAATTAATGATTCTTTCTTTTTCTTTATTTTTTGTTTGAAAGATATACAATGCAGTTTGTTTCAAACGTGGTTATTTTATTTTTTTTTTTTTCTTTTTTTTTTAATACGACCTACGAACAGTTATAGTCATGATTATTTAACGAGTAGAATATTATAAGCTTGTCATAAACTTATGCCATCATTTATGATCCAAACATGAAAATCGTGAATTACGTTCATGATAGTTCGTAACATACCGGGTGGTCCATTTTTCGTGCTAACTTTTCCAGCTAATTTTTATTTATTTCTTTTTCTTCTCTCTCTCTCTCTCTCTCTCCTCTTTCTCTTTCTCTTTCTCTTTCTATTTCTCTTCAGTTTATAATACTAAACGCTAGGAATTTTTTTTTTTTTTTTTTAGTTTATATAGAAACATTCCCTCCACATTGAACGAATGGACCTTGTAAGACATATAAGATTATTCTTACGATTAACGAAAGTTGCGAAATTTTATTTTTCTCTTCCTCCGTTTAATTTAAAAGAAAAAAAAAAACCGTAAGGTCAATTTCTACGATAACCAAAAAAAAAAAAAAAATAAAAACAAGACAACAGTCCTGCTTTTAATCACGTTCTTCGAAATGCCTTAAACACAAGAAATTAAATTAATAAAAATTAAAAAAGACTAATGTTTCGGCGATAAATGTCGCAAAATTATTTTGCGAAGTAACAATTAATTTATCGAAAAAGAGAAGAAAAGAGAGAGAGATAGAGAGAGAGAGAGAGAGAGAGAGAGAGAGATAGAGAGAAAAGATACGTATTAATGGGGATGATAAGTCGACTATGGAAAAACAAAAAAAGAAAAGAAAGAAAGAAAAAAAGAAAACGAAGAGGAAAAAAAGTGTCAGAGAAAAGGGCGATGAGTTGCGGCAAGGGTGGCGAAGGAGGAGAAGGAGGAGGAGACTGAGGAGGGGGAGAGGGTGGGAGTAGGGGAAATTTAACGTCAGTAGGCATGCCAATTAATCCCTCGGTAATTAAATCAACACCGAGGCTGATCAACGTTCGCTCGTCCTCCCTTCGGTCTTTCCTTCCTTCGAACCGCGTCCATTCTTCCTCGGAATAAATAAATCGGACAATTACCCGGCATTCAAATCGGGAAAGAGCGAGTTTAGTCGGGCGTGATTAAGTGAAACGGGGGGAGAGACCGATCGGTCTTCGTTCATTTGCAATCCACACGCGGCCCATTCTTGATTCGATCAACGTTGTTCTACTCCTACCCCCCCCCCCCCCTCCCCTCTCCCCCTCCCCCTCCCACACCTTTCCATTCTTCTAATCGATCCTATCGAATTAATACATTTAACTCGTTTCTTACAAGTTCCCTTTATCTCTCCATTCCTATCTCTATCTCTATCTCTATCTCTATATCTATCTGTGTCTCTATTTGTCTTTGATGTAGAAAAAGAAAAAAGAAAAAATTAAAAAAAAAAAGGGGGGGAAAGAAAGAAAGATTAAAAGTAAGAAATGCATGTGTACGTACGGGCAAGTGGCAGTTATTGACAATATTGATAAATTTAAATATAATTGAAAATGAAGGATTTGTTGGTATTGATAATTTTGAAATATAATTGAAAATGAAGAATTTGTTGGTATTGATAATTTTGAAGTATAATTGAAAATGACAAATTTGTTGATATTGATGAATTTTAGATAAAATTGAAAATAAAAAATTTGTTAGTGTTGGTATTCTTTAAATATAATTGAATATGAAAAATTTGTTAATATTGATAAATTTAATTATAATTCAAAATAAAATATTTGTTAATATTGATAAATTTACATATAATTGAAAATAAATTATAAATGATTTTGTTGATAAATTTATATATGGTATATATTATAAATGAATCTGATTTATTGACATACTTCAAACAAATATATATATATATAATTTACTATTAATATTTCATATTAATTTAATATAATTTATTATTAATATATAATTTATATATATATATATATATATATATATATATATATATATAAAATTGAGATGATATCCTATAAAAAAAAAAATAAATAAATATAAAAGATTTAATATATCATTCGGATATATTATTCAACAAAATTTGAACCTATTAAGTTTTTGTTCGTTCGTTCGTTCATACAAGTAAATACATACATACATAAATGCAACCTATTCTAGATTAATTAACATAAATTATAATAGTATATCGAAAAATTCGATATCGTATATTCGATCGTCGAACGTTCGAACGAATGAAAAAAGAAAAAAAAAGAAGAAAGAAAAAGAAAAATACAAAGGAACGTGTTTGTGTCTCTTCGGGAACGGTTAGTATTTTTTCGGCGAATAAAAAGAAGATATCGATTAGCTATTTTTGGCACGTTAACTCGACGACGAGAACCCTCTTTACCGAAGGTACCTTTTATTATACCTATAGTTTACAAACCGGTGTCAGAAGTCACGACGCGTAGAGAGTCCACCATTTTTTCTTTCCTCTTTCTTCTTATACTTCTTTTATTTTTGGTTTTGTTTCGTTTTTTATATATTTTTTTTTCTCTTTGCTTTCGTTTTCTCTCTTTTTTTTCTTCTCTCTCTCTCTCCCTCTCTCTCTCTCTCTCTCTCTCTCTCCTTGGATAGTTTACGAGCCCGTATTAGAGAACGGTTCACACACGTGGACTACGTGATACGTGCCCGGAACGTTGTACACGGCCATTGTATTCGGTGGGTCAGGTGTACCTAACTCCCACCCCCCTTTCAATTCTTTTTGACTTTCGTCCGTGGTACGGGGCACCGTTTGCCTCTATTATATACTTTATTAACGTACGCGTCTGGCATTGGGATGTATTACAACTATTTGATTCGTTCGTTACTCGGAAATGCAGGACGGGTGCATCGTTCTTGAAATCGTGACGTCATTTGTTGTCCCTTTTCCCTATCTTCATCTTTGTCCTACCTGCCCCCCCACTCCCCTCTCGGTCTCTGTCTTTCTTGTAGACACGTTGATACTACATTAGAAATTATGATTAGCTCATAATCATAGTAACTCTATTCTTATAGTAATTATGATAATCTAATGTAAAGGTTATTATAATTATAAATTAAGGGAATATATATATATATATATATTAGGGTGTCTAATAAGTTTCTTCCTTTTTTTTTAATAGTCATTCATTGCGTGGCGCGGAAGAAACTTAGGGGGCACCCTTATATATATATATATATATATATATATATATATATATATATATTTGTCTAATATTTATATATATGTAAAGGTTATAATAATGTAAAAGTTTATTATAATTATAAATTACGATTATAATAATCCTGTTATTGTATTAATTATAATATACAAACATAATAACGCATGAAAGAATTGTTATAATTATGAATTTATAAATTAAGGAACTAGTTGTACACGTGCTTAATGATCATAGTAATAGGGTTATTATTATTATAAATTATGATTATAAAATAATGTCATTATTATATTTATCGTAATAATCCACGTAATGGCCTTTATAATCATATATTATAATTATAAAATAATGTTTATCATAATTTGACTATGTCAAATATTTTATTATTACAATATCGAACGACCGACTTTTGTATTAATGATTTTGGTTTACGAATTTTTACTTTTCTCTTCTCTTATTTCTTTTTTTTTTCATTTCCATTAATCAGAAATATTAATCATTTATTTTAAAACCAAAAAAAAGGAGTATCGCGTAATAAATTTTCCCAATCGTTACCAACTTTCGAACTTGAAATCATTTTTACATCATGACAACCATACTCGCACTATTTACATATAGCTACAAATTAAAAGGAATAAAAAAATAAAATAAAATAAATAAAAATAAAGAATTCGTAAGTTCATATTATCCGAAAAACATTAGGAAAATGTTTAAACAAATGAAAGTTTGAAAAATTTCCTCGTAGTAGGTATGCAGCAGTGTTCGTTAAATAAATTAAACGTAATCACGTTGAATAAAATACTCAACATTTTCTTTAGATTCGAATAATAACGTTAGTACGAAACTATATACTTGAATATCTACGCAAACGTACACATATCGAAATTATTTATCATCATCATCATATATATATATATATATATATATATATATACACGCACATACATATATATATATAAATGCAATAATCAACTGTTCCCCTAAATCTTTCGTTTTATTTCGTTTTATTTATATTATAACTGCAATCTTACGATCGAACGTTCTTTAATGACTTTGCTAATAGGAGGATGATTATGATTTCGAAGGAGGCCCGTTGGCACGTAGCAAGACGCGTTTGCGTGCTATATATATATACATATATATACATATATATATACATATATATATATATATATATATATATATATATATATATATATATGATAAGTAAAATAAATAAAAAAAATGTTGAGGGAAAGTAGCTATCGACGCGTTATATATCGACTGGTCCAGTATACGCCTTGGATTCGTTGTCCATGTATTTATCTTGTAGAATCGAACGGCTTTAATAACGCCAGGCAATCAGAAAGACGACGTAACCCTTTCCCTCCCTCCCCTCCAATCCATGCCCCTGTCCAACCTCCGTCTTCCCTACGTCTCCTCCGCCCAACCCGCACCCTACCCGCCGCCACCCTTACACTCTCCTCTCGTGCTTCCATACGTTCACGGTATACGTGTCCATAAATAATAACCATTTGTATCGGATTCTAATTACTCGCTCTAAGCAAACAAATAAACGGTAGGACGTACCTTTTGAGAGACGTGCTGTGAGAGGTAGGCTTAATGTTATGGTGGCTCCGGGCTGATTTAAGGAGTGTGGGACCGCCCACCTTGAAGATGCATTTCGGCGAGACCGATCGGTCCACCTGTTATGAGCGTTTCAACGCCACCGTTTCATTCTCTCCTTTATACTCGTCAGAAAGAGAGTGAGTGAGTGAGATAGAAAGAGAGAGAGAGAGAGAGAGAGAGAGAGAGAGAGAGAGATGGATTTAAGATCGACAGACTATAACTTCGTTATATCGTGTGTGTCATGGTTGAATCGAGATTTTATGGAACACTTTTTTCGTATAGGGTGTTAATGATATTTGAAAAAAAAAAGAAGAAGAAGAAGATATATTGATCTCATCGTACCCTATTTTTATCTGGTCATTTATTTAATTATTTTTTTTATTAAAGCTATACAATTTTATTAATTCTATACAAATCTTTGTGTGTGTGTGTATATATATATATATATATATATTGAGATAAATCGTTTCATTAATTTTTCCAATCGTTCGAAAAATAAAATGGTACGGTTACTTCAATAATAATTATTTTTTTTTTTTTTTTAATGTTTAAAGATACATCATCTGAAAGAAAATTTTATCGTTATCGTCTCGACGTATTTATTCGAACATTTGTGAGACAAGCAGAGAACTACAGTAGATATATTCTTAATCTAAAACGAATAATTTAATTATTTTTTTTTTTTTATCAATCAATCCAAAAAAGAAAGAAAGAAAATACATACACCCATCGTCATCACGAATTATTTCAAAAAATATTTGATGATACCTATACAAATATATTTTGACGAAACGAAAATAGGATTGCAATCGATTAATAATAATAATTAAAGAGAGAGAGAGAGAGAGAGAGAGAGAGAGAGAGAGAGAGAGAGAGAATATTTTCGAGCCCATTGAAACATAAAAAGTCGCGTTAAAAGGACGTCCAACGAAAATAGAAATAAATAAAAAAAAAAAAAATAATTAAAAAAAATTTAATTAAACCGCAAGAAGAAGTAAGGGGGAAAAAAATAGAGAGAGAATATTTCCATTGCCCCGTCGAAACATAAAAAATTCGCGTTAAGGGGTCGTCCGATGAATGAAAAAAAAAGACGGAGAGAGAGATAGAGAGAGGGAAAAGAAAAAAAAAATTCGTTCGGAGACACGTGGAACGAGGGTCGATGAAAAATAAGATTAAAAAAAAAAAAAAAAATAGAAGAAGAAGAAAAAAATTGGGTTCCCTAGCGGTTCGTCCGGTAATTAAAAATAAATAACGTTCTAAAAGGATCCTACCGTTCAAAGTTGGAGAACCAAAAGCGCATATTTATTCGTTGCGTTGAGAGCGTAGAGAGGAGCGAAGGTAACGTAGAAGAAAACGTGGGAAGGAATTCGTTTCCAGAGGCGATAAAGAAACGTGCGATCCTTTCTCGCTATGACGGGAATGATCGATAAGAGGCAATACGAACGGGCAATGCGAAACGCGTTTTCGCTTAAAAGGTCCTCGAAAAAAGGGCCGACGGTAGTTCGTTACCGATGGGCTATTAGCGGGCGTAACGCACGTCTTGGCAGCGTCGAAGGACTAAGTAAATCCTGGCTAACAAGGAGGCGTATCCATCGAAGCAACGAATGATCTACCGATCTCTACTCGGCATTACTTTTTTCTTCTCTCTTACTCTCTCTCTCTCTCTCTCTCTCTCTCTCTCTCTCTCTCTCCCCCTCTCTTTCTCCTCTATCTATCTTCGCTGCAGTCTTTTATTCATTCGAATTTGCTAGCATCGAATTATTGTATTATTTTTACTCTTTTTATTATTTTTTTTTTTTATTACGATAATTATAGAATTAAAAGTAAACTTAATTCTGTCCAATTTTTAATGAAAATGATACGATTGGTATAATAGTTATCGGTCGATTAATAATTATGTATTATTATAATTTTTCATAGTGATTTTTATTGAAAAATTTGTTAGTGTCGGATTATTGGATTTTTTTTTTTTTTTTTTTTTTTTTTTTATTATGCAATGAAAAGTAATCTTCGTTCTATGTGATTTTTAATGAAAATAATATGATTTGTATAGTAATAATCAGTTGGTTAATAATTATAGATTATTATAATTTTTCGTAGTAATTTTTATTGAGAATTCGTTTTGTATCGGATTAATGGATTTTTGTTTTGTTTTATTATGCAATTAAAAGTAATCTTAGTTATGTCCGATTTGTAATGAAAATAATACGATTGGTATAATAGTAATCAGTCGGTTAATAATTATATATTATGTAGGAATTTTTATAGTAATTTTGATTGAAAAGTTGTTAGTATCGGATTATT
Source organism: Dolichovespula sylvestris (assembly GCA_918808275.2). Lineage (NCBI taxonomy): Eukaryota > Metazoa > Arthropoda > Insecta > Hymenoptera > Vespidae > Dolichovespula > Dolichovespula sylvestris. The sequence goes on along the minus strand of OU964983.1, from coordinate 2,227,139 downwards.
GGATATTATTTTGTTATTTTATTAATAAATTAAAACTTAATGAAATTAATAAAATTTAAAAATAACAAATAATAAATTAATAATTTTATTTTAAATTAATTATATCAATTAATAATTGTATATTATTATAATTTTTAGAGTAATTTTTATTGATAATTTATTAGTATTGGAATTTGATGTTTTATTTTTTTTTTTTATTATACAATTAAAAGTAGTCTTATTTCCCTCTGATTTTAAATGAAAATAATCAAATTATTATAGTACCGATCACTTGGTTGATAACGATATATTATGTCGAAATTTTTATAGTAATTTTATATTGAAAATTGCCAGTAGTCAATAAAATTAAAGAAATAATCTTGCTGTAATATTTTTTCTACGAGTGAAATGTTTTAATAGTTTGCCTAATCAAAATACTGATATTTTTGATACGTTTAATGAGTGTCATATATATTACGAAATGTCGGAATTGTAAATATTTTAAAATATTTTATACAGCAAATATTGGTACTTTCGATGACTATGAAAGAATCCGACAATTAAGCAACATGTCCAAATTTTCAAAAACATCGATTAATTCAACAGAACCGATCAATAAGAATTTCTAATCATTTATATCTATGATATAATGTTACTTGTGATATTAAATTTAAAAAAAGAAAATCTTTTTCCCATTAAAAAAACCCCAATAAATACGACATAAAAACGTCGTAGCGTATATTCAACTATATTTCAAATTTATTCAAACGCGAAACACCGTCGATTCGTATTTTTGTTCGTCGATTTAAAAAAACAAAAAAAAAATTATTATGAAAGAAACAAAAGAAAACACAAAAATGAAAGAGAAAATACAAACAATTGATATATTTAAGTCGTAAAAATTAATTGTCCATTTATGTCCATAGTGTGTAACATTTTGTCTCCGTTTGTTCGAACGTTGACAGAGATACGTTTTTAAGAGGACACCCTTTATACAAAAGATAGTCTGTCTACTCGGGAACGAATATACCTATCTACACCTCTTGCCAACGCCCCCGAATATTAACAGGCTGATTTATGCTCGTAATTATCTCTAGTTATTTTCTCGGTAAGGACCGATACCAACGTTACCTGTCTTCGTGGGCTGCCGGTGGTGCTGATGCCTAACAAATTAACCGTTTCCCCCTACCCCGCTACCCCCTCTTCTTCCGCCCTCTTGATCTTTCTCCTTTCACCCTTTTCTTAGAGGCCGACGGCTCCATTGGAATTTATAGATATCATTTTCTCTCTCTCTCTCTCTCTCTCTCTCTCTTTTTTCTTTTTCATTTCATTTATTTATTATTTCTTCTTGTTTATGATTCTTTCTTTATGAAAATGATGTGTGTGTGTGTGTGTGTGCGTGCGTGCGTTCTTTGAAAAATCATGTTTTAATTGTAATTTGAAACAATGATTGAATTGGTACGGCTATTTCGTTATTTTCTTCTTTACTTTTCTTTATTTTTATTTTCTCTTCTATTGCATATTCTTTTTTCTTTTTTGTAATTTTCGTATAAATTCAACAACATTTGAAAAGTGATGTTTAGAAATTAAAATATACCAGGTTTTTTTTTTCTTTTATGATTCATTTTTGTATGAAAATGATATATATATATATATATATATATATATATATATATATATATATATATATATACTCTGAAAAATAAATTTTACAGTGTAATTTGAAACAACAATAGAATTGATTCGTCCATTTTGATTAATTTCTTTGTACTTTTTTTTTTTTATTTATTTATCTATTTTTTTTTTTTTTCCTTGTAATTTTCATATAAATCCGACAACATGTGAGAAGTAATGTTGAGTAATTAAAATATGTCGATATTTTTTCTTTTATGATCCTTTATGAAAATTGTATAACATGTGTTTGCGCGTTTGTATTTTGTAAATTCCAATTGAATTCAAAGTATTTTTCAAGAAATTATTTACGATACAATCGAATGTACCTCCGTTCGAAATTTTAAGAAAGATTTTCTTAATGCGACGGACAAACTAGTCTGTCATAAATTGATTGGACGTATTTAATTCCGTCAATTTCTTGTTATAATAATAATAAAAAAGGAACAAAGAAGTGAAAAGGAAAAAAAAAAAATAAAAGTAATCGCGTACGTACTTACCTGCACACGTATATATAAAAACAAAAAAAAAATCCATTACGATAAAGCGTGGAATTTCGAACAAAATGAAAAGCGAAGAAAGAAAAACAAAAAAAAGGAAAAGAGAAAAAGAATATTTCATCCCGATCAAAAATTCCGTTTCAATAAAAATGAATATACGAAACCCAGAACTGATAGCGATGGCGACGATCGCGAACGGAAAAGAAAAAGAAAAAATAAAAAACAAAGAAACAAAATAAAAAAGAGAGAACGAGAAAGGAAAAAGAGAAGGGAAAAGAAAAGGAGATGGAAGCGAGAAAACCTCACAAATTCTTACGAAGTCGATCGTATACGATTTTCAAAAAATTTCGTCGGATACCGTCCGAACGATTATTCCTTTCTTTCGGCGACAAAGAGGAGACGACACATCAAAGGCTAGGAACAGCTTTCCTTCGTTCTTCCTTCCATCGAATATTTCTTGTCGAAGGTGACACTAGACAAAGGAGTTGTAAATTAAGGATAGAGAAAGAAACAACGAGAGAGAGAGAGAAGGGGAGGGAGGTGGAAGGAAAAAAAAAGAGAACGAAAGAGAAAGACGATAAGAGTAAAACAGCGAAAGAGAGAGAAAGAGATGGAAAGAAAGAGAGAGTGAGAGAGAGAGAGAGAAAATTTTCTGTCGAGAATAGATTTATGGAGGGAGTAGAGAGAGAGAGAGAGAGAGAGAGAGAGAGAGAGAGAGAGAGAGACAAAGATAGTTTTAGAGACGTCGGAGATGGAGGCGCCAGGGAGGCGTCATCTTGCTATGGGATCGTCTTGCGCGGCACGGTCCACCCCTCTTGCGTATCCCTATCTCCCTATCTTCCTATCTCTCTCTCTCTCTCTCTCTCTCTCTCTTTCTTCTTTCTCTGTCTCTCTTTCTCTCTTGGACTCTTCTAGGATTTCACTTTTCGCCCCACCTAGCGAAAGCCGCTCACCACTCAGGAACGAATTAGCCGACGCTCATGCGCCTTTTGCTCTTTTAACTTATATATTCAATACGTACTATACATATATACTACATCATATAATATATATATATATATATATATATATATATACACATACACATACATACATGAATACATACATACAAACCATTTTCAGGCTTCTCAACTTGTTCGGATATTTTTTTGAAAAGATCGAACGAGAAACGCACGAGGGTAGGGGAAATAAAATTAAAAGAAAAAATAAAAATATAAAAAAAAGGAAGGAAGAAAATATCTGATGACAATGACGACGACGACGACGACGACGATGATAAACGAACGAAAAAATAGTAAAAAAAATAATAAGAGAGAGGAAGAAAAAGAAATACGAAACAAAAAGAGTGAGAGTGAGTGAGTGAGAGAGAGAGAGCGAGAAAGGGGATGGGGGAGGGCCATAGGAGAAAAGAGAATGGCGGAATCGAAGGAAGTTAAGAGGTAGGGACGATTAACGTTCAACATCGCCGATGAAACTCGAGGAGAGGACGAACTTCTTTATTTGAAAAGGATTGTCTATAAAAGTTCCCCCTCGAGGTTTCGTCGATCAGCCAACCATGAACGATAGGAACAACGATGGCGGAATCTGTCTTGAATATTTTTTCTTTCTTTTTTTTTTTCCTTTTTTCTCTTTCCCTTTATTTCTCTCTCTCTCTCTCTCTCTCTCTCTCTCTCTCTCTCTCTCTCTCTTTCGTTCGCTTTGTGTGTTTTTTTTTTTTATTATTATTATTTTAAGACAACGTTCTCATAAAAATGACGTAGAATCTAAGAAGCCTTGAGAAATCTTTATGATAATCGCTTTGCTCTCTATTTTTTTCTCTCTCTATCTCTATCTCTAACTCTATCATTCTTGTTCTATCTATCTATCTATCTATCTATCTATCTATCTATCTATCTATCTACATATCTATATATCTATCTATCTCTCTCTCTCTCTCTCTTTCTATGTTCGTCCGTCTAGCTTCTTGCCTCGTTATTCGCTCCAGTTCCCCGCGAAGGATGATTAAAAAGCACGATATATACCTCGGCGTACGCCGGTAGTCGAAGGCAAATATATCATCCCGTCGCTTCATTTAGAACAGATTTGTTTTAAGCCTTATACGCAATACCATAGATATAAATCTTTTCTGTCTCAATAATTCTTTTTTTTTTTTTTTTTACTTCGTTTGAGACGTACAGACAGACAAAGAGAGAGAGAGAGAGAGAGTGAGAGAAGGAGAGAGAGACACGGTCGATTCGTATACATAAATATATATATATATATATATATATATATATATATATATATATATATATATCAAGTATGTACATACCTACATATAATTATAATATATCAGATGAAGGAATGAAAACCGTGTAATAAAATGCGTCGATTATCATTGTGAAAAAAAGAATAATTGTTTCTTTTATTCCGTTGTTAAACAACATTACGATTGGGCGATGTTAAACCTTAATTGACGATTCCACGAAGTTGCTTTCGTGATAACGTAAAACTGGTTGCATGTATGTACCTTTTCCTTTACCGTTGTAAGTTTCGACAAATATATGCCGTAAGGTAGTTATTAATATTTCTTTAAGTATTACATTTACTATATCCACACACACGCACAAATACACACACACGCATATATATATATATATAGACATAGATGTATACTAGAAACCGATGGTTACATTGTAAGATTTCTTTCTGGGATCCACACGCACGATAGGTAATAACAAGTAGTAAGTAGTATTCTATCCTTGTTGCACCACCGTAATGATCAAATGAGTGCCTCGGGCAAGGTTCCAAGAAATGACATCGGTAATAACGAGAGAAACGTCTCGAAACGTTCTACCATTACGTTTTCATACATATAGTATACCACCATACCTATGGTTTCTATATATCTAGCCACGAAATCATTCCATTGGCGTACTATTACTATTACTACTACAACAACTACAACAACTACTATTACTACCATTACTATCACTACTGTATCACTACTCTTACTACTACCAATTTGATGGCTTTCGTCTCTAGGATTCTCTTCCTGTGTTGTTTAGTACATAAGTTGATAACGTCACTATTTACGCAACGGATACGCAGCTAATTAGTTGTTAGCGATTGATTGGCCGAGATGAAGGAATTGGTAGGTACGTGTAATTTTATTTTTCAATTCGATACGTCGTTATACCTGGATTCATTTTCTCTCTCTCTCTCTCTCTCTCTCTCTCTCTCTCTCTCTCTCTCTCTTTATCTGTAAGACCGTTTAAATTTATCTTAACCATAACGGTTTGGATCTTAACTCCGTTCATCGTATCGCGGATAACAATGGTGGAGATTTTTTTTGCGATTAATATATTGTATTCAAAGATTTCAATTCGAAATCGTTATCGAAAGTTTTCTCACGCATACACACACTTATGGAAAAATAGAGAGAGGGAGAAGGTGAGAGATGAAAGATTTTGACTTCATTAATTAAAAAAAAAAAAAAAAAAAAACATATATATATATCATTTTAATAATACTCAAACGCGCATATTAACCGAGGCCAAAATACAACTTCCACGTGTATCACTGACAGACAAGTAAAATAAGAAGGACATTATTTATCAGTATCCTTGGACGTAGGTAAATACTTAACGTCCGACCTCGTCCCTCTTGAATTTGTAAAAAGCAATGACAATGTTGGTGTTCGTAATGGTGATGGTGGTGATGGCGGCGATGGTGGTAGTGGTGGTGGTGATGGTGGTGGTGGTGGTGGCAAGGATGGTGTCAACAAACCCGCATGTTATAAAAGACGGCCATCCAGAAAAGGAACCAACTTTGATAGCTAGGTATTCTCTTTCACGCCGACGAACACGGCACCACGTAGGATACATAGATGATACATAAACATATTATGCGTTTGCTCTATCGCATATGTGTGTGTGTGTGTGTGTGTGTGTGTGTGTGTGTGTGTGTGTGTGTGTGTTTGTATGTGTATAAGTGTACTCTCTCTCTCTCTCTAACTCCCTAAGCGTCCTACGAACGGATCGCGTGTCGATCTTTACCGAGATATTTGTTACTTTACAGTTTTATCACGTTTTGCGCGTGGAAACAAAGGCATTGTTTGTAAGTTCGTACACGGCATATGACCTGACCGTATGTGAATCTAAAAAGATCGAACGACGCTACTAACGTTTTCTCCTTTTCCGTCGAAATTTCTACGATCGTTTCGTGGTACTGATCTATCGTTCGTTTCCTTCTTATTTCTTTCTTTCTTTCTTCTTCTTCTTCTTCTTTCTTTTCTTTTTATTTTTTTATCGTTCATACGGACTTGAAGATTTTTTAAAACCTCTTATTAAATAAAACGACGTAGGAGACGCTTGTTTTCTTCCTTTGCGTTTGTTTCTCTGTGTCTGTCTCTGTGTGCGTGTGTGTTTTTTTTTTTTCATTTTTTTTTTTTTTTCTGTAACGATATTTCGATTCAAAACGGCTGAAAATGATTCTCAGAAACGTTATTATCCTTTGCAAATATTATTATTACGAATGAATGTAAATTTGTATTGAGTAATTTCAATTGTTAAATATGAGGTATACATGATTAAACATATATATATATATATATATATATATATATATATATATACATATATATATATATATATATATGTATGTATGTATGTATTTATTCATGTATAGATGTTGGTATATTAAATATAATTCTTTACACGAATTATTTTTTAGGATATAAATTTGTTATGTGTATTAGAAATTTTTTTTATTTTGTAATATTGATATAAATGTCTTTTATTTTTTTGTCTTTTGTAGCAACGAACTTTTGCTACCAACTAATTTCTCTTAGAATAGTTATTATTTAAATTATCATTGTATATGGCTCTGGTTAAATGTAGATCTAATTTATCCAATATATATGTACGTAGGTATGATATAATTTAGAGATAATTTAGTAACAAAGAAGGTAACAATCTTAACAAAGATTTTACAAACCATCGTATAGCAAACAATAATTTCTACAATTCCTTTAATCGCGATTAAATTAATCGTAAAAAAAAAAAAACCTAAAATATTTTCGGAATTTATGATCTGTCTCTTATCTCCATTCGGTAAATACTTTACTTAACGAGATAACTCAACTTTGAAGGGGCCACAACTTCGAAAATAATAATCGTTCATTGAAAAATCGTCATTACCGCGAATGATATTGAAACGACGAATAAAAGTATAAAAAGAGCCACGTGTCTCTACCTTTCATATGATCAAAATAGAAAAGAGAAAAGAAAAGAAACGAAAAAAATATATGTACGAACAGAAAAGAAATATTTACGAAATTCGATAAAACTTTCATTCTATGAAATCGAATTCGAACGTTACGAATTGAAAATTGTGATACGAAATAAAATAAAAATCGTGAAACTTGAAGGCGTGATGGTCGGCGAGAGGTGGAGCGGAGGGGAACGGGGTGTGGAGTAGAGGACGAGAAGGAGGACGACGAGGAAGAGCGTGAGAAGGGGAGGGTGGTGAAGAGGAGGAGGAGGAGGAGGAGGAGGGGGGGGCGGGAATAAGAACACGGAAGATTCCTTCGCGTGCAAGAAGACGTTTAAAAGGATCTTTGACCGGCACACATGGCGACACACGCGGAAAAGGAAAGAGAGGACGAGGAGGAGAACGAGAAGGAGAACAAGGAGGAGGAGGAGGAGAGACTGGAGAAGAGAGGCGGTCCTCGTTGATGAATTCGTGAGTCCTCGCTGATATTTCAGTGTCAGCGCTGGCGGTTTTTGTCGTTTGTAGGTTCAAGAGAACGGAAGGAGAGAGAGATAGACTGAGACAGAGAGTGAGAGTAAGTCTGTGTGTGTGTGTGTGTGTGAGAGAGAGAGAGAGTGGCCAAGCGTTTAAGAGAGCGACCACGTCCGATGACTTAGCTCGGTCTAAATCGAGTTTTAGGCTCTAATTACAAACTAGTAGAGAGATAAAAATGAGAAACAAATAAAGAGAAAAAGAAGGAGAGAGATGTATATAACGAGAACAAGAGCGAGTGGAAACAAGAGAAATAAAAAGAGAGAGAGAGAGAGAGAGAGACATTGTCGGAATAAGAAGAAAAAAGAAAGATATACGTACATATACATACATACATAAATACATATACATATATATATATATATATATATATATATTTATATACATATAATGATATATAATATAATGATATGTACGTATATATTCGTATAATGAGAGAAGAAGATATATATATATATATATATATGTATATATATACATTAATGCATTATATAATGAACGAGAAAAAGAGAGAGAGAGGGGGGGGGAGAGATGGTTAGCCGCCATTTCAGAGCGAGAAACGCGTACGGAAGTTGAGAGAGAGACTCTCGGTTTCGTGTCACGCTGTATAGATAAGGATCCGAGGTACGTTTTAATGCGACCACTCGAATGTGCTCGTTAATGACCGCACCCGAGGTCCGTCATCTCGGTCATTATGTATGTTGTATAGATAGCCGTGTGCCTGTGTATGATATGTTTGTATGATATGCGTGTATATATAAATATATGTATGTATGTGTGTTCGCGCGCATGTGTATATGTATTTGTATATATATATATATATATATATATATATATATATCATAGTATCTACTAGTGGTTACTTCCGGAGATGGAATGGCTCGATGCAATTTATACCTATGCACGTGCTTTCTCTCTCTCTCTCTCTTACATATTTACGATTCTGGTTGATCGTTATCGTTTGCCGATAATTATAGCGATTTTATTCGGAACTGGGGAAGGGTGTATATTTGCTTACAATGTTAGACCGAAAAGAAATGGTTTATATAATTGGAACATTTGTAGATGTCGAAGATGATGATTATGATGATGATGATGAAGACGATAATGATGATGATCGAGACGACGACGAAGGGCCAAAAATAGGGTCGCGGATTTGACTTTTTGATATATTTATTTTTTTTATTGTACATATATACATATACATACATACATATATATATATATATATATATATATATATATATATATTCTTTTTTATATTTATTTTTATTTTTTATTTTTTATTTCATCTTATTTTTTGTATTATTATTATTATTATTATTATTATTATTATTATTATTATTTTTAATTTTTTTCTCTTTTTCGTTTGTTCGTTCGTTCGAACTAAACAGGAAGAAATTAGTTATTCGGTAGACTTCTAACGGGCACTAATTGTCCTGACATGTGCGCCCTTAGGACCGTTTTGAAGAATAATCTTCTCAGGGACTGACTGTTCGTCTCTCTAACAGGACAGCACAAAAGACGTCGTCCTTCCTTTTTGTCTTTTCTTTTTTTCTTTTCTTTTCTTTTCTTTTCTTTTCTTTTTTTTCGGGCTCGTGAGTTTCGGGAAGATTAGCCGATCGTTATCGGTACGGTTGTCTTACGTTAACGAGTAGCTACACACCCGGATCGCAACTCGAACTAAATCGTTTCCCTTTCGGTTTTTGACCGTACCCTTCTCTCTCTCTCTCTCTCTCTCTCTCTCTCTCTCTCTCTCTCTCTCTCTCTCTCTCTCTCTCTCTCTCTCTCTCTCTCTCTCTCTCTCTCTCTCTTTCTCTGTCTGTCCGTCTTGTCTACTTCCGGTTTGTCTCCTATCGTTCGGACCTTGACGGCTAATTTTTCTCTTTTATTTTTCTTTTGTTTTTTTTTTTCTTTCTTTCTTTCGAAAGATCGAGACACAGAGATCAGTCGGTAGATCTTTAAGATCTATTTTCCCCGACAGTCGCAATAATTCCAACGTAATTCTCTAATCGCAATTATAAGAGGATTCCTTTTTCTATGTCTATTTCTTCTTCTTTTTTTTTTTTTTCATTTTTCTTTTTTCTTTTTATCTCAAATTTTAATAAAATCATTCGAAGCTGAAGTCGTAAGGAAATGTCTCAATATCAAACGTCCAATAGAATTCTCTCTCGCAAAATTCTTCCCCAAGTCGCAATAATGTTCTTCTTTTAATTTCAATCGAGTCCTCGCGGAAGTTACACCGATGTAATTTTAGTACGAATTTAGAACGAAGTAATATGCTTTCAAGAATGGTTTTTCTGTTTCTTTTCTCTTTTGTTTGTTTGTTTGTTTGTTTGTTTGTTTTTTGTTTTCTTTTTACATTTTTCTCTCTCGAAAATATAATAAAACTCCCGTCGAAATCGTTACGAAAATGATATTTTTGTCGAATTCCAATGAAGTCTTTCGGCGTCGATTTAACGAAGACGATTCACACGGAAATTATAACGCCAATAGTCCGTCAAAATTGGATACGAATTTCTCGTTTAAAAAAAAAAAAATTTCTTTTCTTTCCTTTCGAACGAAATGCCGATAAAATTCGTAACAAGTGAAAATTACGACGAAACGAAGTTTCTCGTCACGAGGTGTACCCGCAGCAGTAACCCTATCGAATTTTTTTTTTTTCATTTTCGTTTTGTTTTTTTTTTTTTTTTTGTTTTTCAAAACGACCGACTTTTGAGGAAACGCTTGGAATGGCGTGTACGCGCGAGTGCGTCTATTTTCGAAAAGAATTTACGATGGACAAGAATAAAGAAAAAAACAAGAGAGAGAGAGAGAAAAAGAAAAGAGGACGCGTTTATAGCACCGTGAGAAAAATCGACGGGGGATTTACGGTTGATATTTTCTTCTTCTTCTTCTTCTTCTACTTCTCCTTCTTCTTTTCTTCTCTCTCTCTCTCTCTCTCTCTCTCTCTCTCTCTCTCTCTCTCTCTCTTTTTCTCATCTCCACGTTCAGAACTCAAACGTTCGAGGAATTACATAGCGCGGTTACCGACTCCGGAAAATTTATTAGCGCGGCCCTTTTTCTTGCCCCCTGTCTTACGTTGGACTTAACGCTTTTACCGAGAGAAAGAGAGAGAGAGAGAGAGAGAGAGAGAGAGAGAGAGAGCCCTTTGGTCTGGCGCCACTTGAAACCGTACGGCCGCCGTTAAACGATCGTTAAAGAAAGGAGATCGTATCTTCCATTTGGGTCTCTTATTCCTAAGGAACCCCCGCCTCCCTCCCTCCCTCTCCCACTCTCCCTCCCTCTCATGGGTTGGTCGAAGTTTACTAAAATTTTCTTTGACAAATACGCGAACCTTCGAAGGACAACGATACTTTTGTTTGCCCAAGGTATCCTTGGAATCGATATTCCAAACTTGTTCCGGAATTGTTTCCGGCATAAAATACCAACCAAAACTTATATCCAAATCCTTCGTTGGATATACAAGGTGTACCGAAAGTTACGGGACCGAAAACGTTACGCGATACGTATTATTCTGGTCAAATGGATGATTTTGTCATATTCGATGATACAGTCGTGTTGAATATATTATTTTATTTTTTTTTATTTTTTTTTTCTCTTTTGTTTTTTTTTCTTTTTTTTTTTTTTTTTTTTTTTTTGATTAATAGTTACGTATAAACTTATCTACGTCCAAAAGTGCTTTATCGAAGAGATAATATAATATGCTTTCAATGATATTTACGATTTTTTTTTTTTCTATTCGTCGAATTAATGATTGCCGAACTTCTTGTTTTGTTTTTGATTTTTGGTTTTGTTTTTTCGTGTCACGTATCATAATTCTAAATGACAGTTATTGTTTACACGAGTTGGTTTATTAAAATAGGTTAGAAATAAGGAGAGATACTTGACAAAATTTTTTATAGGTGTCCTTATTGATTTATTTTGTATACATGGTATAACGAAACTTTTTAATTTATTTTTTATTTCAAATAAATTTATATACTGATACAGCATAGATTAAGAAAAAAAATATATAGATATATAATATTAAATTACGAAATATAAATTAAATAAAACAAATTCAGTTCGGTTAATGAATATTGAAAATATTGAATTGAATCGGGTTAATGTCGAAAAATAATTTTTTTTATTTGTAATATTTCGTATCTAATCAAACAAAACTATACTATTCGTATTATGTCAATTATCGAGTAATTTGAAAAATTTTTAATATTTTATATCTAACTTAATAAACAACATTGTAATATCGTATTGATCAATAATTAATTTCCAAAATTTTAATATAGTCTTGTCTACTGTAATATTTCATTGGTTTAATCTCAGAAAATAATTTTTTAATTTGTTATATTTCGTATCTAACTAAACATACCTATGTACGTCTACAGTATTATATTAATTTACTCGACAAATAATGTGAGAGCGTTAAAAGTATTTACGATCTAGTTATTCAGTTAAATAATTCTATAGTATTCTATTCGATCGATCAATAATTATTGATTTCTACATTTTCATTACTTTATATCAATATAATGTAATAATATAATTGCGTTACAGAATCTTTGTTGCCGATGTGATTAAAAAAGAAGAAGAAAAAAAAAGCAAACAAAATAAAAAAGGGCTATGACGATCCTTCATCGAAACATCTTTATATTTTACGATAGTTCACGAATGATATAGGATAATTCTATCGATTAGGACAATTATTATCTCCTTCAGTAACGCGCATTTTCGTTTAATTAAAACGTCGTCCAATTTTCCCTGGTTGTACCCTCTCATAAATCGACCCTTTAACTTTCGAATCGATGTAGATTAAGAAATTCGAAGGTCGCTCTCCTGAGTGAAATAAATAGCGATTAAATTAATAGAACGAGTCGGCGAACGGAATCTCTAACGCTTTCAGTTTTGGTCCCTAGGTCCACCTGGGAGAAAGAGAGAGAGAGAGAGAGAGAGAGAGAGTGGGGCCGGTATTGGTGAAAATGGCGTGAGCTCGTTACTCTCCGTAACGAATTGTTCATTTAATTTTGCTGAACATTTTCGGCTGGGTCTCTCTCTCTCTCTCTCTCTCTTTCCCTCTTTCCCTCTCTCTTTCTCTCTTTCTCTCTTTGTCTCTCACTGGCATCGTTGTAACCCCCTGGACAGAGCTCGTTTCGATAAATCGAGATGCAGAAAAGCGGTGCCGAAAAAAATGCGGCCCCTTGTTTTTTTTTTTTATTTTTTTATTTTTTTCTTTCTTTTCCCCACCAGGAAAATATTCCGACCGAATAGGGTTCGTGAGAGAAACAGAGAGAGAGAGAGAGAGAGAAAGAAAGAGAGAGAATGGGAATGAACGCATTCACGTGCGTTCTAAATTTCTTGTAAAAAAATTTAATGGCCGAACGTTGTCGACGAGTGTGTATCTATCGGACGAATGAAACGCGCGTTAAATTTTACTACGTAGGAAGGAAAGAGAAAGAAATACGGAAATAGAATGAATGAAATAAAGAGATAGACAGACAGACAGACAGATAGACAGAGAAAGATATAGAGAAAGATTCTCTTAGCTAAATAAACGAAGACGATAGAATAGAACGTTGGCCTCTTATCGATGACAAAAGATGAAAAAGTGTACGAGAATGAGGAGGGGAGAGGGGCGGCGTAGTGAGAGAGAAAAGGTCGAGGGGTGGAGGAGGAAGAGCTCAGGATGAGATCGTTCAAGTAACGATTTCCCATGAAAATCCACGGTCTTACAGGGGAAAAGATAGGTGGGGGGGAGGGGGAGGGGGCCGAAGTCGCTTCGATTTGAAGTAAAAGAGAAAGAGAGGAAGGAAAAGGAGAAGAGAATTGAAAGGAAAGAGAAACGATCGCACGGAGAGAGAGAGAGAGAGAGAGAGAGAGAGAGAGAGAGAGAGAGAGAGAGAGAACGAGAAAAAAAAAGATAGAAAGAAATATAGGTGAACAAAACGTGACGGGGGAGGATGAGGTGGGTGGAAGGTGAGTGGGTGGGTGGGTGGGTGGATGGGGTGATGGTGGTGATGGTGGTGGTAAAAAAAGGAAAGAAATACGAGAAAAAGAAGGGAAATAAAAATAAATAAATTTCACCTCCAGGCTTGAAGGGTCGCATGGGTTTGAATGGTGCGCTGCCCACCTACATATGTGTGTGTGTGTGTCTGTGTCTGTGTCTGTGTGTATATAGGTTTGCGTGTGCGTGGGCGTGTGCGTATATATCGATGCGATACTTTCCAACGGAAATATTTTAACGAGAGCAATGTCGTCCCCGGGATTATATCTGTTCGTTGGAGCGATTCTCTATTGGATTTCAGGGGAGTTACGAAAAATATCAATTAAACATAAAAGCGTGGGTCCGTGTCATCCGATAATGGCGAGATCGCTCGGCCCCGGGCATCGAGTAATTGGGATGATGGTTGGGGCGGGCGAGGGGGCTGGGGAGGGGGACGGGATGAGGTGGAATAGAACGAGATGGAAGGAGATAGAACGAGACGGATAGAGAAGGAGAGGATATAGAACGCCGAAGGGATCAAGAGCGAGCGAGCGAGTGAATGAGTGAATGAGTGAGTGAGTGAGTTAGTGAGTGAATGAGCGAGGATGAGAAGGGTGGGTGGGAGGGAGAGAGAGAGAGAGAGAGAGAAATGGACTCGGAGAAAACAATAGTGCAAATAACACAAAGCAAATTGCAACGCTACAACTTATCACGTACACATTTATATATATATATATATGTGTGTGTGTGTGTGTAAATACCCCTTATATATAAAACATACATACATATATACCGCGTGCAGATAATTAGAGAGCTTGTTAAACGTATGACCTTACGTGTTTCGGATGATTCTCTCTCTCTCTCTCTCTCTTTCTCTCTCTCTCTCTCTCTCTCTCTCTCTCTCTCTCTATCTCTATTTCTATCTATATTTATCTATCTATCTCTATCCATCCATCCGATGTTCGTTTGATTTCTCTCTCTCTCTCTCTCTCTCTCTCTCTCTCTCTCTATCTCTCTCTCTCACTCACTCTCTCTATTTATTTATATATTTATTTATTTATTTATTTATTTATTTATTTCGTTATATTCTGTTTTCCCCTGCGCATACATATTTCTCATACTTGGAATTGCATAGTTATTGCGTTAGAATAATGCGACTCGCTTCCGTGCTAGGCCCACCCCCCACTCTCCACGACCCCTCGTTTCTCCATCCATTCCTTTCCTCCCCTCCTTGTATAGTGATTATCTTTGTTCTTTCCTTCTCCTTCTTCTTCTTTTTCTTCTTCTTCTTCTTCTTCTTTCCTTTTTTTCTCCTTTCTCTCTCTCTCTCTCTCTCTCTCTCTCTCCTATTCTTCATTGACTGATTGTGCTTAATGTTGCTCGTTACTCCAACGGGAATTTTCCTTCTTTCTTTTTTCCACCTTTTTATCTTCTTCCTCTCCCTCTCCTTTCAAACTCTCAAGATTTGTTCTCAACGTCGATTACGATTAACGGAGGTTTTATCATGGATTAAAGGGAGGATAGAATGATTATATATATATATATATATATATATATATATATATATATATAATATAATTTAATATAATATAATATAATATATAATATAATATATATAATATAATATAATATATATATAATATAATATATATATATTTATTTTTTTAATTTATTTTCTCTCTCTCTCTCTCTCTCTCTCTCTCTTTCTCTATTGCTCTCCCTTGAATGGAAATTTATGAAGATACATAACGTGATCGAGATAATAGAGAAATTTATCGTGCACGTTCGATCGTTAATATCTAATCGATATTATTTCGATAATTAACGATCTTTTTTCTTTTCTGTTTCTCTTTCTTTTTTGAATTAAAATCGTGGGGAAAGAATAAGGGGAGACGGTGAAGGTATGGTAGCAAAGTAAAAAAAAAAAGGGGGGGTAGAGAGAGGACGAAAGAAAGAAGAGAAACGTTAACGAAGAGTAGTTTAGCAAAAGGAAGCGCGTAATTTTTGAAAAGAATAAAGAATAATGTAGTGTTTACACCGTACTTTAGCCGATAATATGCTCCTCGTTCATCTCTCTCTCTCTCTCTCTCTCCCTCTATCTATCTATCTTTCTCTGATACAAGAGAGGGTCGTTGTTTTCGAACGTTCGGCCAGTATTACGCAACGTCTCGTTCGTTTGCCCTTCGGCCCTTTTTCGTGGATTCAAAGACGACGATGATGAGGAAGCGACGGCTTAAGGAAGAAAGGGGGTTGGGATGGAGTAAGAGCTACGTAGGGTGCGGGTAGTGAGGTAACGGGGGTTGGAGACGTAGGAGTTGGCTTGGTGGTGGCAAAGCTAAAGGCCGAAAGGACTGACTTAAAAGAGTGGGATCGACCAGTGCGAAGGGTCGGGAGGGAGGATGAGAGGTGGAGGTAGATGAAGAGGTAGAGGAGAAAGAAGAGGAGGAGAAAGAGAAGGAGGGGAGGGAGGGAGAACCGAGAGGAGTCGCGCCATCGAACTGAAGGGAAACGCTTCGCGATTCCAGCAGGTTCATTAGCGCTCCCTGTCCTTTGATTAATGGCCGCCCGAGGATACCACTCGCCACCGGTTTTCTTACGTATCATTTCACATTCTCTCTCTCTCTCTCTCTCTCTCTCTCTCTCTCTTTCTTTCTTCTCCTTCTTCCTTTTCTTTCTTTATTTTTTTTCTTGTTCTTACTATTACTCTTTACGTACTTATACTCGTACATTTATTCTCTCTCACTCTATATTCGTACGACTCTCTCTCTCTCTCTCTCTATCTATATATCTATCTATCTATCTATCTATCTATCTATCTCTCTCACTCTCACTCTTTCTCTTTCTCTCTTACTGGTTCTCTTTTTGATTTATTTTGTCTACTTCTTACTCCCTCCTCCTTTTCTTCTTCTTTTTCTTATCCCTTCTTCTTAACCCCGTCTTCTTCTTCCTCTCTTTTTCTTTTTCTCCTCGTTCACCCCCCCCCCCCCCACCCATCTCTAGATCGTGGATCGTTAAGAACATACTCCTACGAGACGAGCCGCGAACGGAATCGCACCGGTTACGACGGTTCCCATTAAGAATAACTCATACGAGTTATCACCTGGCTCAAATGGCCCCGGGTTATTCGTCTTTCGTATATCGTATATCGTTAAATTCGATATCGCAACAGTGATATATATTACCACCGTGTCTCTCAAATTTGACTTCCGGCCCTCCGTTGAATTGATATTTTGATATTTCGTGTTTATCGATATAGTTAAAGGCTAATAAATTATATCAAAGGGTAATAAAAGTATCTTTAATGTTTTCCAGTTCGACGGGCAATTTTATCGGCATGATTTATTCATCGTTTTCACGTCAGATATTATTGACCGATGTAAATTTTATTACGGTGTTATTCATTTGCGTATGTCTCTGCGCGAGCGCGTGTGTTGAATTTAATGATACTGTACTTCGTAAAGATTGCTGTATCTTTATTTCGTGAAAAATTTTTTATCGAAAGATCGGTGATAACGGAAAGAAAATTACATTATATCGTCGAATGGTATTTGGTTAAGTAAAAAATATTGAATATTCATGTATCACTTCGTTGATTTTAATTTAATACAAAAATTAGTTTTGTCGTTAAATGATTGTTTGATTAGATGCGAAATACAGATAATTTAGATATCATTTATTATTAAATTCTGTGGTATATTTTACTATACGTTTTTTTGTTCGGTTTTCTCTTTTTCTTTTTTTATTTGTATGCAATATGTTTAAAATTCCGAGACCACACTTATTGATCTATATAATTTAATTTAATTTATAAATCGCCTAATATAATACTATAATATACCATACCATACCATTTTTTATTTATTTGACTACAAAATATTAAAAATTTCGAGATTATACATCTTTACATATCTCTGATAGAACACTATAACATACTTATGCTGTACTATACCGTTTTAACACGAATACAAAATACTAACAATTCTAAGATTGCTTTTAGACAAATCTAATACAATTCTATTAATATATTACATATGTATTTACGTATATACATGCTACGACGTTAATTAATAAATCAACTACACATTACTTACATCAGATTAGCCGTTTAATAATTAAAGGTACAAAATATTCAAAAAAATTTCGATACTTCCTATTGGTCAATCTAATATACCTATCTATCATAATCCAATTAAATTCATACGAATTCTTCTACTAAAAAAAACGAAACAAAATAAATAAATAAATAAATAAAATAAAAAGAAAGTAAAAAATTTCTTTTCACTTTAGCAAACTTTCGAATAAGAAAAAAATGTAAAATAAAAATAAGAATAACAATAAAAATAAAAAAAAATAATAATAAAGGAAAAGATCAAGTATGAAAATTGTTTAACCAAAAGGACACGAACGTCTAAATTCAATTTCAAGTTTCTTCCGTTAAGGTTATCAATTATTCTATTGAGCGTTCTTCGAATTATTCATGAGTTCAAAGTTCGAAATTCGAAGGGTACCTGACACTTCTATCCTTCTCTCTCTTCCTCTCTCTCTCTCTCCCTCTCTCTCTATCCATCTATCTATCTTTCCCCCTACTTCCATTCTTTCGAACATTCACGAACGCGAACGTAGAAGTTTCGACGGAAGATCGAGCATACGTCGGTGCGTTATACCGTTTCACATTGAAAAAGTAAAGTATAGTACCTTTTCGTTTCTCTCGTTCGAATTCACGTAATCTCCCACCCACCCTGCCTCCTTCGAACAAAGTTAATTCATTCGATTCCGTTCGTCGAACAATGGCGAATAGGTTACATCGTGACTTTGCCGGTTTATTAATGATCCTGATTGAGGATGCATTTTCATTCTCCAATTGGTACAGAGTTCGAATGCTATTTCTTTTCGTATACTTCTCTTTTCGCTTTCGCGCCGACGC
The DNA here is from genome assembly GCA_918808275.2 of Dolichovespula sylvestris. Taxonomy (NCBI): domain Eukaryota; kingdom Metazoa; phylum Arthropoda; class Insecta; order Hymenoptera; family Vespidae; genus Dolichovespula; species Dolichovespula sylvestris. The sequence goes on along the minus strand of OU964983.1, from coordinate 2,208,301 downwards.
TTGTATTGTACAATCTCTTCGTAGAAATTTAATTGTCGCGCACGGGTTAACGTTGCATTGCGTACGAATTTTTGAGGAAGGAGTGAGTGGAACGAACCAAAAAAAAAAAGAAGAAAAAATAAATGAAATAAAGAAAAAGAAGAATATAATTTAATTATAATTAATTATAATTAACGTTATAGTACGCGCTGTATCGTCAATTTTATCATTGATTTTTACGACCATTGATAGAGTACGCGTGAATTGATGTACGTATAAATTGAAATCAAAAAAAAAATAAAAGAAAAGATAATAAATAAACGAACGAGTGAATAAAAAGAAGGAAAGGAAACGACGTATTTATTATTATTTACGTAATTTGTTATATTTTATTATCTCCGTGTGATAGTTTTTATCATTTTTGAGATGGAGTATTAGAAATGGATAAAACGATAATAGAATATATAATATCGTATTCGATCGAGTGTCAAAGTATAATTTCCTTATTTGTATTCCAATTAAACAACACTAAATAACATTATATCAATTTAATCAATAACTATTGAATAGTCTGAGAATTTTTTTCAACATTTTGTATCTAACTAAATAACACTGTAGCACCTATGATCATACGTATATAGATATATAAAAAAAATAAATAAATAAATAAATGGATATAAATAAAAAAGAAAGAAGATACAGAGAATGCTATATAAATGGATAGATAAATAGATAGGTAGGCAGATAGAGAAAGAAAGAGAGAGAGAGAGAGAGAGAGAAGAGAAGAGAAAGAAAAGGATAGGACAGGAAAGGATAAAGAGAAAAGAATGGCGCCCACGCGTTATGCTAACACTAACGCCGCCGACACGGGCTGGGTGGTCCTATTTTACTCCACCCACTCACCCTTTAGCGGCCCTTTCGTGGCCCGCATCTCCGTTAGCTCGGATGAGCATACAAATACAACTAATTCCGCAGATATCCGCTAACGATCGGTCGATGCTCTGACTTTTTGAATAGGATGACTATTTCCATTCGAAACGAGCTTGTCCTGCGGAATCATAAAACATTTACATTTATACGAGGACTCGTCGTGTGCGCATTTTCTTTTTCTTTTTTTTTTTCTTTTTTTTTTTTTTTTTATAACAAATAAAAGAAGAAAAGAAAGAAAGAGCGAACTCGAAGAAAATTACTTCTTTTTTTTTCGTTTCCGTTTATTATTATTATTATTATTATTATATGAAAGATAAAGAGAGATCGTCGAGAATTATTATATTATTCGATTAACTTGGAAATTTAAACGAATGACATTCATTCGTTTTTATTTAATGATTCTGAAGTTACGATTTGTTTTTTTGTTGTAATTTTTAATGTTTATTTTTATTGTTTTTCAAAGACGCGTACTTATCGCGAATTTACATTGAATATCTTGGAATTATTGTTATTATTATTTTTTTTTATTTTCTTTTTGCAGTCGTTGTGGAACGTTTCAATAAAAATTCTTTTAAAAATTTTATACCCGTTAGGATATATAATGTAAATAAATTTATCTAATATAAAAATATTTGGCATATATATATATATAGATGAAATATATGACATGAATAACTTTAATAATAACTTCGAAATTGGAAGAAAATATTAAAAATTAATTCGAAATATTAAAAAATAAGAGAACGTGATTTATTATTACAAAAGAAAAATTATCTTAAGACATTATTATTTTGACAATTCTCTCTGCTCGATCAGTCTTCAAAATTTTGAATAAAAAAATGTTTTGCGTAAAAGGAGTCGTTAAAAAATTTTTATTCAAAATCAAGTTTATTATTAGAAAAAAAATATATATCTATAAAAGCATATATATATATATATATATATATATATATATATATATATTTATTTTATCTTAAAACATGATTAAAAATAAAGAATTTACATAAAAAGGGTCAAAAAAAGTCCTGTTCAAATTTATTAATTCTCTCAATGATAACATAAGTACAATGTGAAAAATTTCAAACGACAAATAGAAATAAACGTGACGTAAAATATTACATAAAAAATAAATGAATAAAAATTATAAAATAAAATAAAAATAAAAAAGAATAAGAAAAGTAGAAGACAATACAAATTTACTATAAAAAAATATATATGTATGTATATATCTTAAAGCATAATTCAGATAAATACGTGACGTAAGATATTTAAAAGAAAGAAAAAAGATAAATTATAGAATAAAATAAAAATGAAGAAGAATAAAGAAGAGGAAGAAAATACGAATTTATTTAAAAAAAAAAAAATATATATATATATATATGTGTGTGTTAAAAAATATGTATTAATATATTACTATAAAATTTATTATAGAGAATATATATATCTTAAAGCATGATTTTGACAATTCACTCCTATCTGTCCTCGGAGTTCCAACGTAGAGGAGGAAGAAGAAGAAGAAGAAGAAGAAAGGAAAAAAAGAAAAGAAAGAAGTCACTAAAAGATTCTTATTCAAATTCATTTACCGTCTCGACGAATGAAAAATTCATTTTTAAATATTGAAAGAAACATAACGAGAGAGATGGAAAGAAGGAAAGAAGGAGGGAAGGAGAAAAAAGAGAGAGAGAGAGAGAGAGCATTCTGAAGATGAGAAGAGGAAACGAGAGAGGCGGAGGTGCGAATGAGGGCAGCTTGTAGCGAGACGCCTCCGTCGAACTTGGCGCTCCCCTTGTGTCAACACCTTTGACGAACCCAACCACCCTAAACGTGGTCCGCCTCCCTCGCGGATCCTTTAGCATGGCGCACGGATACGTGCCTGTTCCGTTCTCTCTCTCTCTCTCTCTCTTTCTACGCCCCTGAATTCATTCGGACGATAAACATCTTCTTGGCCGCTCCTCGCATATAATCCGTGTAACGCGCGAGAAGGTGGCCCATTCACACCGACACGCCATCGTCTCTTCTCTCTCAATGGAACTCCTACCCATGAATGGTTAAGCCACGATTAGTATAGATACATTATATATACAAATAACTCGTGTCAGTTGTACCGTCGAAACTTTTTCTTTCTCTCTCTCTTTTTTTTCTTTCTTTCTTTTTTCCTCGACGAAACAATTTTTTCTTCTTTTTTCCTTTTATTTTATTTTATTTTTTTTTTTTTTTTTTTGTTTTGACGAAACAATTTTCGTTCCTTTCCTTTTTTCCCCCTCTTCGTTGTCGCTCCTTCTCTTTCTCTCTCCTTTCTTTTTCTTTCTTGATTTTGTTTTTCTTTTCTTTTTTTTTTTTTTTTTTTCTTTTTTGATTCCTCTCGTTTTCTGTTTTCTTTCTATTCTCTCTCTTTTCGTTTTTATTTTATTCATTCATTTATTGTTATTATTATTATTATTTTTTTATTATTAATTTTTAACGATTAACACGTAGTCGGGGGTTATCGAAAGTTCTTTAGTGTCCATTAATAACAGGGTCATTCTTTTTTTTTTTGTCCGACACCTTTTAGGCTAATTTTTTCTTTTCTTTTTGTTCTTAACCATACTTTTTTATTAATAATTAAATCAATTTACTTTGAAGTAGTTTTCGATTTTAATAAAATTGAAAGATTGGAAGACATCCTTGGTTTGATCCATTCTTGTATATTAGTCGTTGTTTGATAATACATTTTTTGTAGATACCATAAATGTATGTCGTATCGAAAAATGTATTATTTAATAATAATAAGATTTTAAGGATTCGCTTATTCTTCTTCCTTTTTCTTTTCTTTTTGTTTTTCGATAAATGATACATTAAATATTTTGTTGTATTAAAAAATCTATTTATAATACGTATATCTCTTATTAATCATCCTAAATGTGAATAGAATTATTTTTATCTCTAAAAACTGACTACGAATTTGTGTTTTAATCCATTTTAATGCTTACGTGCTAATTAATGCATTAAGTATTACTTAATAATAAATTTATTCTCGCAGATTTGACATGCGTTATATCGCCTGAATAAAATTTATTATTATTTGATAATACATACTAAATTATATTTTCTATTTTATTCTGTTTTTTTTTTTTTTAATAGTTTCTTTATATTCCATAATAATAACTATAATTGATATATTAATTTTTATTTTTTACAAATAAAGCTATTATTACGATAGACAAATTATATGACACATATCGAATAATTGAATAATTTAGAATTATATATATATATATATATATATATATATATATATATAATAAATGCATCAATAACAATTATTTTAAACAAGGATAAATCATATACACATTTATTTAAAAAAAAAAAAAGAAAGGAAAAAAACGGAAAGAAAAATAAATAAAACATTTATGTCGAAATGCACAATCGAAAAGAAAAGAAAAAAGGAAATACACGTCGATAATTGGATATTAATTAAAATAAATTTGAAGGAATTCGTAACGTTCGTTAAATTCGACATCAATGACGAAACATGATACTTAAGAAAAATATTTAGAAACATATCTACTTGTACATACATACATACATAAATACATACATACGTACATATATATATATATATATATATATATATATATATATACGTGTGTGTGTATATAATATAATGATTATGGGTGCTATTAAAAAAATAACGTTAGTGCGATTCCCGCAAAGGTCTCTCTCTCTCTCTCTCTCTCTCTCTCTCTCTGTCTCTCTCTCTCTCTCTCTATCGTAGCCTTAGATATTCGACTACGACGACGACGACGACGACGTTTCGATTCGACAAAAATATATCCGGTTTCGATTCTCTTTTGGTGAATCGACCATTGGTTCTCGAATGTCGCGCGGAGGCACTAAGTGGAAATTGTTGTCAAAAAACAGGAGAAACGGGAGGATCGGAGTGCCGTTGTAACCGGTGTCGGACGGGTACCGTGTGTGCCGTCGGAGCTCACCGGTCATATATTTCGAAGTTCGATGTGTGTAACGTTAGGGCATGTGTGCACGTGGGCGTCAGCCTACCTATATTTATACACACACACACACATTTTACTGGATCCACCAAATTTTCAAAGCGGAGACGAAATATTTCGAAAAAAAAAAGAAAGAAAAAAAAAAGAGAAAAAAGGAAGTACACAAAAAGAAGAAAAATCTGCCTCCTTTCCCTCCTACCCTCCTCTAATCCGGTAGACGAAATGTTCCGAGAGAGATAGAGAGAGATAGAGAGAGAAAAAAGAGAGAAAAGTAAAGAAGAGAAAAAGGAAAAGAACAACCATAATTGACCTCCCTTATACTCCCGTCCTCTGATGCTCTAATAAAAAAAAAAAAAAAAAAGAGAGAGAAAAGTAAGAAAGAAAACAAAATCAAGATTAGAAACTCGCATACCTACGACGATCTCCTTTAAATAACCGTACGGAGCAACGCGGTCGTTCGAATGTGTCGGTTAAAATCGGTTCAGGGATGCTCGTAAACATCAAATCGATCACACGACGTTTCTACTAATGATACCCGGACCAACCCCTCCGCCCACATCTCTCCAACCCCCGCCTCTCCCCAACCACCAACCCTACTACCTCCTTATATGAAACAGTAAAGAAAAAGAGACTGACATGGATAAAGAAATGGTGATAAAGATTGAAGATAGAGATAGAGATAGGGTTAGGGATAGGGATAAGGGAACTTCCGCTATCATTTTAGTTTTCGACGAAACGAACGACTGCTCCTTCTCTCTCTCTCTCTCTCTCTCTCTCTCTCTCTCTCTCTCTCTCTCTCTCTCTCTCCTCTTTTCGTTCGTTAAAGTGTCGCGCATGTTGGTTTCTTTTTCGGTTTTTTTTTTCTGACGAATACCAGACATCTCTCTCTCTCTCTCTCTCTCTCTCTCTCTTTCTCTGTTTCTCTCCCGAAATACCAGAGCGTATTGAGGACTTTCTCTCTCTCTCTCTCTCTAACGCGCGAGAAAGAGAGAGAGAGAGATAGATTGATAGAAAAGGATAGATAGATAGATAGATATAAAGAGAGAGACAGAAAGAGAGAATGAGAGTAAGAGAGAGAGAGAGAGAGAGAGAGAGAGAGAGAGGTTGTTGGTAGGGAGCGAGAAGGACAACCCTCGGTGTGTTTCCTTCTTCACTCTACTAAGCAATAAAGTCGTATTGTTTTTGTGGCGTTTGCGCCGCTTTAACGCCCGGCAATATAACTTTAACAACTCCCTCCTCCTCCTCCCCGCCCCTATACGTTCCACGAAGTAGGATGGCAACAGAGATAGAGAGAAAGAGTGAGTGACTAAGAGAGAGAGAGAGAGAGAGAGAGAGATAAGTCCCAGTGACGACGTAGTGCCTAACACGGCGCCAGAAGAACACGTCCAAAGCTCTCCCCCATAGGTCGTTGCATGGTTTTGGACCGTTGGTCCATTGGACCATGGGACCATGGGACCATGGGACCCCATGAACGTTGTACATCGTCCGACGGCCCGGATGCGCCGAGGTATATAAGGCTCCTCGTGTACACCGAACGACCCAACCCACCCGTTAGACCCTCGTAAAACTTTTTCTCGATCCTTTTGGTTTCGATCCTTACGTAGGAAACGGCCCTCCATACGAACGTTCTTCGACGTTCGAGGATTTAATTTGGCCGACCGTACTCCTTCTTTCTTTCTTTTATTTCTATCTTTCTTTATTTCTTTCATTTCTTTTCTTTTGCTTCTTTCTTTTTCTTCTTTATTTCTCTCTGTATCTATCCCCTTCATTCTGTCTTGCTGTCTTCCTTTCCTGGTTCTTCCTTTTCTTCTTCTACTTTTTCTTTTTTCTTTTTTTTTTCTTTTTTCTTTTTTCTTTTTTCTTTTTGTTGATTTCTTTCATTGGCTTCTTTCAACTCTTCCTAAGGTTCGATACATTATCGAATGGTCTTATCGTATCGATTTCAGTAACGTTAATGATACTTGAGAATATATTATATGTATATCTTTGATATATCCCTTCGCTGTAATCGATTATTATTATTATTATTATTATTATTATTATTATTATTATTATTATTATTATTATTATTATTATTATTATTATTATTATTATTATTATTATTATTATTATTATTATTATTATTATTATTATTATTATTATTATTATTATTATTATTATTATTATTATTATTATTATTATTATTATTATTATTATTATTATTATTATTATTATTATTATTATTATTATTATTATTATTATTATTATTATTATTATTATTATTATTATTATTATTATTATTATTATTATTATTATTATTATTATTATTATTATTATTATTATTATTATTATTAGTCGTAAGATCTTCCATGTGTAACACTATCGTCTATAACCCATGATGTTTAGTATTTACGATTGTCGTTCTTTCAGTATTGAAATATGTAAGCATTCTTTCAGTACGTTTTCGATCAATACAGGATGAGGGGTGGGAGGGAGGGAGTGATTAACAATTTTATGGTGTTCATTATTTTTTCAAATGTAGACTGATATCTCTCTCTCTCTCTCTCTCTCTCTCTCTTTCTCTCTTTCTATCTGTCTTATAATTAGGTCGATATCTTTCTTACAATTTATCGTTTTACTTAAATCATTTATCTCGTCGATGAACAATTTTTTGATGTAATAATTTGACCAATCGTGATCTCTCTCTCTCTCTCTCTCTCTCTCTCTCTCTCTCTAAATTTTTTTTCTTTTGGTCATCTTTTTTCGTTTTCTTTTTCGTCTTTCAAATCTTTCCAAAGTTTAGACACTTATCGAATGACTTATCATTATCGATTTCAGCAACGTTCAAAGATACCCGAGGAACATATTATTATTTCGAAATCTAAAATACATTTCTATCGTCGCGATCGATTGTTCGTAAAGATCGTTCGTACGCAAACGTAATCGCTTATATTCACGATCGTTAATATCCATTAAATTGGATTATTAATATTTTCATTGGATTAATTAATTTCTATTTAATCGGATTGTCGTTAATTGATTGGTATCGAAACTCATTAATACTCTTTCACTTAGTTTTCACTCGATACTACGAGATTTAATAGTCTCATCGGCGTCGATTAATTTTTTCAACTTGTAAAATGAACGATCGTTCGATCTCTCTCATTATTACAATTTTTATCGTATCACTTAAATCGTTCGTTTCGTCGGTGACAATTATTTGTTTGTTTAACAATTTATAAATCAATCGCATTCTCTCTCTCTCTCACACACACACTTTCTATTCTTCCGACTATTTTTATTTTTTGAATTTTTTTTTTTTTTTTTTTTTTATAAATTCATAACCCGTCTAACGCTTTATTCGACGGATTCAAGCAACGTAAACGAGTGCTTCGAGAATATCTCCAACATCTCTTATTTCGCTACAAATATATCAATTATTCATAAGATCGTTCGTATGTAACGTAATCGCTTATACACGCACGATGGATAATTAATTACAATTGAAATATGTAAATCATCCTTCACTAACTTTATCTTTTGATACAACGATTATTTAATAATCCTATTGGCGTTGATTATTTCCTAACGTATATAAAGTGATATCGTTTATCTCGTCGATGACAATTTTTCATTCTTTTTTTTTTTTTTTTTAAGTGTTATAATTTCCTTTAAGTATTATAATTCGACCGATCGTATTCTCTCTCTCTCTCTCTTCCTTCTTTTCTGTCTATTTTTATTGAGAAATTTTTTTCGAAATTCTATACTTATCTAAATTATAAATATAAAATAATTAGATCGATTCGAGCATAATCGAGCGTATGGACGATGAGATAGTATCTACATCGTTGTTTTTCTTAGAATCGATTTATGTAAATATTCTTTCATTATGTTTTCATGTTCTCAATACTATGAGACGTTATAATTTTATTGTGTTCTTTATTTCTTAATGTGTAGATAAAAATCGGTCGATCCCTCTCTTACAATTTATCGTGTTATATAAGACGTTTATCTCCTCGATGATTATTTATTTGATGTCATAATTTGGCCTACTATACTTTAGTCCTCCCCCCTCCCCCCCCCCCTCTCTCTCACACGCACACACACATTCATATACACGCGTGAATATACATATTTTCTTTCTTTCCTTGTCTGTCATTTAGACTTTCTGAAAAAACAAATTTAATTTATCCGATACTTCATTAAATTCGTTCCAATAACATTCAGAAGACACTCATTCAACCGTACCAATAAAAAAAAACTTACTTCCATGAATGAATCGTTTGTAAGTTCGTTGATATGGCACTATCGACGTTTCATATACACAAAAGTCGTTCTATTTCGAACGAATGAAAAATATTTGTAAGCTCGATTTTTTCTTTTTTTTTTTTTTTTGTTTGTTTGTTTGTTTTCTTTCTCAATCTAATCCACTAGAAATCTGAAACCACGCGCGTCCATGGAATGTAATTTTATGGGCGTCCCTTATCTCCTAAAGTATATATCTGGAACAGTTGGTTAATTAGAAGAAGAAAAAAAATACAAACAGAAAAAGAAAGAAAAGAAAGGAAAGAAAGAAGCGAAAGAAGGAAAGAAAAAAATATATATATATATGTGTGTGTGTGTGTGTGTGTGTGTGTATAAGAGAGAAAAGGAAAGAGAAAATAAAAACCGGAGGAAAAGGGGAAAAAAAAGGAAGAAAGAAAAGAGAGGAAATCGTTCGACCTTGCAGTTTATCGTGTTAACTTAAATCGTTTATCTCGTCGACGACAGTTTCTATGGTGTTTAACATTATTAACACGATAATGGACACAGGACCGTTGGCCGAGCT
>OU964983.1:2166096-2193596 GCA_918808275.2 Dolichovespula sylvestris | reverse complement strand
TTTCACGATCGTTTCGTTGAATGTTAAAAGAATTTTTTATACGTATTTCAGATCTCACGTATGTACAGAGCCGGCCAAAAGTTTTCTAGGTTTCGACAAATGTATCTCAAAGGTTTTTTTTTTTTTTTTTTTTTTTTTTTATAAAATTTAATTACCCCGTTCGGTCTCGTAACATATATCAGTCTAATTTTATCTTCCCCTAATCGTAAAACTAATACGTCCTAGTAGGCCCTTACGATGATTCTTTTCTCCTTTCTTCTTCTTCTTCTTCTTCTTCTTCTTCTTCTTCTATTTTTTTTTTCGAGGGTTGACCGCCAAAAGAAACTTCGGGCGGGGGATGATGGTGGAGGGAGGGGGGAGAGAAAGAGAGAGCGGGGAGAGGGGTGGACCGATCTTTTACAACGAAATGTCTCGCGTAAGAGTATAAAAATGTTACCTTTTATTATTCCCATTAAAAGTTTAATGACATCTTCATTCCTTTCTTTCTTTTTTTTTTTTCTTTTTTCTATGTTCCTTTTTTTTCTTTTTTATTTATTTATTTATTCTTTTTTTTGTTTTCTTTTTCCTTAAAGATGATAAAATACGTTGGGTCGATTCGTAGTACGATGACAGTAAAAGGAAAAGGAAAATAGAAAAAGAAAAGAAAGAAACAAAAACGGGATAGAAATCTGGCGATTAGAAAAAAAAAAAAAGAAAAAAGAAAAAGAAACGTAAATTGTGGACGACGATAAAGAGAACGAGTATTAATCGATTGTTCTTTTTTTTTTTTCTTTTCTTTTCTGTTGCATATTCCTTTCCTTTTCTTTGCTTTTCTCTTTTCTCCCAATTAATATCAGGTTGTTGACTGCGGGACAACATCTAGGAACTTTTTACCCGTCCTGTATTTGGAGAAACATGAAAGAGGTCAAGATACGAGATACACTTTCTCTCTCTCTCTCTCTCTCTCTTTCTCTCTCTCTATCTATCTGTCTATCTGTCTCGCTCTTTCTTTCTGTCAAACCAAACACTAACCACACGTCGTCGCGCTCTCCGCAAAGAGGAGAGACGACCGACGACCGGTCCTTATTCTTCCATCTCTTGATCCTCCATCCTTCGGGCCCTCTGTCCTCCTCGGGTGTTACGTTACGAGGGCGCCTCGTTACGTTCCAAAGGATACGTGAGAACAGGAGTTGGAGTTAAGGACGACCACGAGCGAGCTAAATGTCATCCACTCGTCGTACTGTCATTTATCCGTTTGGAACTTGGGAGGGTTAGGGGTGGTGGTAGGGAGGGTAGGACGGAGGAGGAAGAGGAAAAAAAGGGACTACCTAAAGGAGGACGAGCCACATCGATCGATACATACATGCATACATACACATATACACACGTACATACATGATATGTATATACGTACGTACGTACATACATATGTATATATGCATACATAAATAGATGAATGAATGTCGAAGGAAGTCGTCCTGATTGATCGGGATATACGTTTTCCGACTCTTAAAACCAACGTTTAATCTTCCTTGTTTTTTCTTTTTCTTTTTCTTTTTCTTTTTCTTTCTTTTCTTTTCTTTTTTTTCGTTTCTCTTTTTATTTTTCTCCTCGTAAATGCAATACATTCCTTTCGTTTCGATCGTTTTTCCAAATGTTTTTTTCTTTTTTTTTTTTTTTTTACTATCGGAAGTAAAGATCTACATTGTTTTTATTAAAACAAATTTGAACGATCATTAATACGATTAAACTAAGTGATTAAATTAATAACAGTCGTACTATGATATGATGTAACTGTCATCTAACCAATAAAATTGTATTAATTATATTATCATATCTATTGCCTATATAAAGAATAAATGTTGTAATTTATTATAAATTTATAACAATAATAATTATAAAATTATACATCATACCTAATCTAAATTGTTATTATTGCAACAATTTATAAAAAATGAATGCAATTATTTATTATAAATTTTTAATTATTATTATAATTATTATTATTATTATTGTTATTATTATTATTATTATGGGTATTATTATTGAATAACATAAACTAATATATAACACACATAAATTAATATAAAATACACAATAATTACAAGCGTTCTAATAAATTATAAAATGACACTATCCTAGAGAAAAACAGTTCTAATCATAATTGAAATGTGATTATAAAAAAATAAATGAGAGAGAGAGAGAGAGAGAGAGAGAGAAAGGGAGAAGAAAGATGGATAAAATACCGAAGGGAAGAGTGATGTGAGAGAAAGAGAAAGAAATAAAAAAAAAAGAAAGAAAAATACAAACAAAAAAATAAATAAAAAGAAAAAATAATATAAAAAGTAGAAAGGAGAAAAAAAATTGGAAGTTTTCCTCGAAGGGAGAGGAGACTCATGAAAGTGATTCAAGATGACTCCGAGGGTTCGGTCTTGGGAGCTTATAAATCGTTTCCAGGTTTTTGGCGCCTACTTCTCCACGGAGACGGCTGTCAGGCGTTATCCTAACGACGTTTAACTAATCACGCCTCGGAGAAAATATATATCCGTGATGGGAAGAAGAGGAGGGAGAAACCGAGGCTACTCGATCACCCTCTACACTCGGCGTCGTTCGCTTAATTTGTATCAAAACATGTCAGGAACGGGAAGAAGCCGCCACGCGCGTAGGCTTTTACTATACATACCTCTCTAACTACGTTCACAGAGATACTTAGCTACAACGAGTACCTCTAAACTCGATTTATACTTTCGTTACCATACTTCGTTCCTACTTCCCATCCGTTTATTTATGGATATCTTACAAATAGGATTTCCTACCGTCAACGTTTTATTTATTATATTTGCTGGTTAGTTATATATATATATATATATATATATATATAAAGTACAGAATGGAATACAATTTTTAATTATTTTCTTTGGATTTAAATATTTGAAATAGTGGGTTTTATATATATATATATATTTTTTTATGTTTTCTTTTCTTTCTTCTCGGTAATTTTAACGTATCGTGTTGGTCTATAGTTAATGTTGAAAATTTCTGTATTTTGTATCTAAGCAAATACATGTATATTATACTATATCATATTGTAATATATTTTCTTATATATATTTTTAATATACATATTGATTTATAAATATATATGTACAAAATTTTTTATAAAAGAATATATATATATAATATACATATTTTTTATGTATATATTTATTATATATATATATATATGTATATATATGTTTATTATTTTATATTTTTATATAAGAAGAATATATAATATTCATATTATTTTATATGTATATTTACTATATAAATATATATTCTTTTTATATATTTTATAGTTTATAAAAAAAAAAAAATATATATATATATATAGTGCGTTCAAAAGGAAAGAAATATTGTTTCGTTACTACTGATTTCAAAATGAAGAAGAAAACGAAACTAACACTACAATTCGAATGAAAAAAATTTTCCCTTAGAAGATCTTAACGGTCGCTTAATGGTCGTATTTGCGTGATAATTAAAAATCGACTCGCAAAATGTAAGAATTCGAAATTAAAACGAATTGAATCTCTTTTGAAAAAATTTCTATAACACGATTGACGATTCACTTAATATCCGATAATTAAATATAAAATACATTTTATGGCATATTTTTAAATGGTTTAAAAAGTGATATGTTATGAAAGAAACGAATTTTTTTCTACGTCATTTGTTATGAATTCTTTTAAGGTCATCGGTATATTTTTTACCCTACAAGCATGTATTTCTTTGTTTTATATATTGCGGCCTCCTTTAGCTGAGACATCCTGTCTACTTTTTCAAAGCTCTGTCGATTAAAATTGTCAGTTATGTAACTGCATACGTCGTTACGATTCCTTTCGATTCGTTCGCCCCTGGGCAAGCGGCGGCACACTCGTCCAGCGATAATCAGCAGCTGCAACTGCTTTTCGAATCATTTTCGAACTTGACAGTAAGGATATTATAACATCGACAATTTTATGTTCGATATTGCACGTGCTGTATTATTACTGGTTCTGGTTAATATGCTTCTTCAAATTAGCTATTTCTTTTCTCTTTCTTTTTCTTTTCATTTGTTTTATTTTATTTCATTTTTTTTTATTATTATTTTTTTTTACGGCCATCCTTTATCACGAAATCGTATCTTCGTTATTTCATTCATTCAAGGTCATATGTACATATATATATATATATATATATATATATATATATATATATATATATATATATATACTATTTATACGTTTCATTCAATGCCGAAACATGCAATAAAAGAAACACCGCATGTAATTAAAATTATTATGTTATTGTTCGATTTCGATAATTATCGTCCAGCTGTTAGAAAGGCATAATTTTCATGGGAAATATGTAATCAAGTGGGATATATGTAATCAAAAGAAAAGTGTGTAATCGAAAGATGATAAAAGTGATTGAAAACATTAATCGACACGTAAACGTACTTCAATTTTCTCTAATAATTGGTCATTATTATAATTTATTTAAATTAATATCTAATGATTATTATACCGAAGCTATAACTATTTTGTTTCTCTTTTCTTTTCTTTTTTCTTTTTTTTTTCGATAATTCAATGGATTATTAGTAACGATCTATTATTGACCAAAATTCATTCTTTTTATTTTTTTTTTTTTGTTCTGATAAATTAATATGTTTTAATCATCGATCAATTGTCGCAAAATATTATTATTTCCTTTCTTTTTTTTTTTTTTTATTACTAAAAAATTATTCTTTTCTCGATAAGATCGTAAGTTCCTTAGTGTCAACTTATTATCACTGGAAATTATTTTTGTCTATTATTAGAAAATTATTTTATACTTTAATTCCAAATATTTTCCAAAGAAAATATTTGTTTCTATTACTAACACGATTATTATTCTTTTTTCCTCTTTTTATATTTTTTGGCTTTGATAACTTAATAAGTTCTAAGTTTAAAGCAGTCCTAAATATAAATTTATTCTTTCTGTTACTAGAAAACTAATTTCTTTTTGATTAATTAAATTAGATTGTAAACAATTGCTGCTAGAAATTATCGTTACTACATTCGTTAATTAAACGAGTATCTCGACAAAAAATGAAAAAAAGAGAAAGAAAGAAAGAACTATTCTCGTAATCATTTTATCTCTATTAATTTCTCTCTCTCCAATTAGTAATATATAATAACCAGCCGAAAACAAAACAAAAAAAGAAGAAAAGAAGAAGACTATTGGATCGATTTTAAAATTCGATACGTACACAGAATTCACGTCGAAATTATATTAGGACTGTCTAGGTTCTAATAAATAATAATAATTACAACACGAATGATTTTTTATAATGGGCGTGACGATTGAATTACATTATGAATGGATTTTCGTTAAAATTGCAAACACCCTGAAACCCTGTTAGCCGTGTAACAACTTGAAAAAGAAAAAAAATAAGAGAGAGAGAGAGAGAGAGAGAGAGAGAGAGGAGAGAGAAAGAACAAGGAAAGTTAGCTCTGCAACAGTCTAAAAAAAGAGAAAGATAGAGAGAACAAGGAAAGTTAGCTCTGCAACTGTCTAAAAAAAAAAAGAGAAAGAGAGAAAAAAGAACCACTAAAAATAATGAAGAACCCAAAGATGATATTTGATTTAGACGAATTAGATCCTTTTAAGAAACGAGTAAGATATCGATCGTTGAAAAGAAAGAATGTAGATCGAAGATAGATGAACGGATAGTACGTTGCCTTCTGCGTGCAATTACAAAATTCCGTATACTACTTTCGTTCGAGTGGTTCTCTCTCTCTCTCTCTCTCTCTCTCTCTTTTTCTGTCTCTCTTCGTGCAAGGTATCAGTGGCACGCGATTTCCTGACCAAATTGCGATACCGGATTGCGATCGTTTTCATCGTCGCCTTCGAGGCCTTTCTAGGAAGAACAGCATCCTTCGATAGATATGTATGTACATATATGCACATATATGTATATATATACGTGTACGTACATACGCGTACGTACATACTTTTGTATGTATGTATGAATGTTGAAAAAAGAGAAAGGAATTTTTTTTTTTGTTTTCGTAACCCTTACGGCAGACGCCGCGAGAGCCGGTAATTTAACTCATAGACTCCATTACATTGGTCCGCACGATTCCTTGCAGCGAGCACGAACGATGATAATTCGAAGGGATAATTTTCCAGCTGCTGCCATTTACTTAAGTTTCGCGTTCATTCTCCTCTCTCTCTCTCTCTCTCTCTCTCTCTCTCTTTATATATGTGTATATATTTCTTTATCTATCTCTGTATATGTGTATATATATATATATGTGTGTGTGTGTGTGTGTGTGTCTTTATCTATTTCTCTCTTGGTACGCGCGTTTGTGTGTGAGAGAGAGAGAGAGCGTATATCTATCTCTATCAATCTCAATCTATCTCCCTCACTCTTTCTCTCTTTTGCAAACGATGTAACTGTATATTTAACAGGTGGATTTAATTCGAGGAGATCGTTCCCTAATTAGAGACAATTTACTGGACTTTTCCTTCGAGGCGTCTTTCTGTCGTCTCCCTTTCCCTGCCACCCTTCCCCCCTCCTACCCCTTCACCCTCCCCCAACGTCACCATCTCCAACTCACTCTCCCCTCCGCCCGGCTACACCTTTGTCGTCACACGTGACAGCATCGATCTTATCGACGATACAATGTAGAGTCATTTACGAGAGAGAGAGAGAGAGAGAGAGAGAGAGAGAGAGAGAGAGAGAGAGAGAGAGAGAGAGAGAGAGAGAAAGAGAGAGAGAGAGAGAGAGAGATTTAATTCATCTGTGTGCGATTTAATCAATATTATATTATTCGTGTTTGAGTTTATCATCGATATCCTTTTCGAATTTCTCATAATTATTCATTTATTTTTCTTTATTTTTATTTTTGTATTTTAATTTAATTTTTTATTTTTCTTTTGTTCTTAACGAACGGAAGAATATAAACTGGCTTTTATGCTATGTAATTTTTCTATGTAAATATTTTTTATCCAAGGAATTGTTTTAATTAATTTGAGGAAGAAGGTCAAAGGATCAAGCGATCGAGAAATTTTGTGCTTAGAATTTTTAGCGGACGATTAGAATGAATTGACTTTTTTTCTATATCAGTAATATTACTTGATGGTAGTGAAATTTATTGACAATGAAATGATGGTATTATGAAAATATTATTAATAATAATGATAATAATAATAATATAATATAGGTATATACTGTAATATATATTTTTATAGGCAATACTAAACAACTTACAATTAGTGGATTAGTAAATTACATCGGTAGAATTAGTAATACTGATTCAGAAATAAATTAGTTATATTCAATTGTGACAAATAGTGCTATGAGTGGTGCAACTTTTTAATAATACCGATAGTCAATATCATTAAATAATTTTAAACTAATACCATTAAATAACAGTCCCATTAATTAGTATTATTAATCCTTTCGATTGTTAAATTCTTTATATAATTAATTTACATAATTATCAATCTATCTATTATATTCGTCCATTTATTTCTAATATTAACTTCAATCCGTTCTAATGAAATTTAACAGATACGTCATTTAAAAAAAAAAAAAAAGTCATTCATATCCTAATCGTTACCGTGTATTGAATTCTTGACTTCTTTTACTTTTTGTACAAAAATTTTTTTATTATTCATCTCAAATCACACGTTTGTTCAATTAATATTTTCAACAATTAATTTAAAAATAATTTCATATATTTCCAATGGCTATTCGTTTCTAACTTCAATTTCACTCTTATTCGAATGAAATTTAATGGATACGTAATTATAAAAAAAAAAAAAAAAAAAAAAAATAAATAAGAAATGGTTAACAATTTTAATCATTACCGTTAGAATCTCTCTCTCTCTCTCTCTCTCTCTCTCTCTCTCTCTCTCTCTCTCTCTCTCTCTCTCTCTCTTTCTCGATCTATCTCTATCTCTCTATCTCTCTATCTCTCTCTATGTTTCTAATTTTTTTTTTGTTTAACATATTTATTATATTTACATTTAAATAAAATAAAATCGATTGATCGTGTAATCAATTACGCGCTTGGTGAATAAATTCGCACGATTCTCGGAAAAGATTAGAAATAAAAGGAATGACACGTGAAATAAATCTAAACGTCTGTAGCACATCGCTTCGGGACAACTTCCAGGCTGGTGGTAAGGTCGAACGTTGCAACTTCCTGCTCGTATAATAAAGCGCGCTGTATATCCTTTGCCATGGTATATATGTAGCTGAGCTGATGCAATTCCCCGGCACCGGCGGAGCAACGGTGAAAACTCTCTCGGTGTGCAACTTCGAGGAAAGAGAGATAGAGAGAGAGAGAGAGTGAGATGGAGGATAAGAGGTGATAGACAAGACGGAATAATTTCTTCGTGGCAAATTTCTGATCGTCATTCTCCCACGATCCTTCGGGGAATGATATTTTGTCTCGTTAAGGATTCGATTTCTTTCTCTCTCTCTCTCTCTCTCTCTCTCTCTCTTTTTCTTTTCTTTTCTTGTTTCTTTTCCAGAACACGTTGCATTTTTTCGATCTTTTTTCGCGACGTTGTCTCGCGCGAGTCGTACGTCGTCGTCCGAAAGAAAATTTGTATATGTCGAAATCACTCTTGGAAATTAATTTCCATATGATTTTTCTTTTTTTGTTTTTGCAGAGCTCCACCATTTTTCTTTTTTCTTTTTTTTTTTTTTTTTCAATTTTTCTTTCACGATTCTTCTTTCACGCGTTCGTCGTTGATCTTATCGTCGGTAAAGGTTTCTATAACTCGTAATCACGTGAAATTAATTTCCGTACGATTTCTCTCTCTTTATCTTTTCTTTCCCAGGTGTCTTCCATTTTTTCAAGTTCGTTTCTTTTTTTTTTTTTTTTTGCAATATGACGCGTTCGTCGCGATCTTTTCGTCGAAAGAAAATTTCTCTAACTCGGAATCGCTTGAAATTGATCTCCGTATGATTTAAATCGCTTTCGTCGGACACCCTCTGTCCTTTATGATCTATGATATTTTTCATTTTTATTTCATTTTTTATTTCTTCTTTTTCTAATATTCCAATTGAGACGATAACAGCGATTAGAAAATTAATACGATAATTGTTCAATGATATTATCCGTTGGATCAATCGAGCAATGTTTGAGAGTCGAACGTTCAAATGTTTCTAAATATATTAAACAAAATAAAATAATAATATATACATATATTATACATATATGTATATCGACATATAATTTATTTAGATTAAACACTAGTCTAATCTCTATTCAATAAAAAAAAAAAAAAAAAAGAAAGAAATAAAATTTCGTTTCACTTAATATCACTTACATCTATTCGTTTATCCGTTTCAATCGTAATTTTTAACTTTCGATCATGACCCATAAGAAAATATTCTATCGCTAGAAAACGTACTCATAGAAAATATATATATTGAGAGAAAAGAAAACAAACAAAACAAAAAAATATTCCGAATCGAATAACTAACGAGGACGGTACACGTTTATACGCGGGTATATTACGTAGTTCGTTTGCCAGTACGTTCGTTGATATTTATTCGCCATTTATACGACCGAGACGGATTACGGTCAAATAGCAAGAGAAAATAGATAATATCTATAGCTCGAAGAGATCGTCTTCAATGGTTGTAGTCCATAGTGAATGGAAGTAAGATTATCCGTACTGTCGGATTAATTTAACTTACTGGCGTTTTCAGACATCTCTCTCTCTCTCTCTCTCTCTCTCTCTCGAACTTCAACTCTATCTCTCTATATCTATCTATCTAACTATCCCTCTCTCTCTCTCTCTCTCTCTCTCTCTCTCTCTCTCTCTCTCTCTCTCTCTCTCTTTCTCATGCTTCTATCTGCCTTCCTCTCTTTTTCTCTTTCTCTCATTTATCTTTATCTCTCTCTCTCTCTCTCTCTCTCTCTCTCTCTCTCTCTCTCTCTCTCTTTCTCTCTTTCTCTTTCGAAGAAAACGAAAAAAATAAAGCAACAAAAAATATTGGACTAAGAGAAGAAGGGTTGGTGGAAGAGAGGCGTGACTAGAAATAGATGAGGGGGAAAGGGGGGGAGGGCGGCGGTGGTGGTAGGTGGATTGGGTGGGTGGTTAAGAGGGACGAGAGAGGGGGAGGGTCGATAGAAACGGTTTTACTGCGTGCGTTTTCACCAAATCGTAAATAATCGTGGCTATACGGTTCTCGGTCTAACGGATCCAGGATTGGAGGATAGGCCTGACCGTGGAGCATTAAGTTAAACCGCCATAGTCGGCCATAGTCGTAGGTAAAAGGCAAAAGCCATCGGTTCCTGTCGTAGACGGCGGAGAGTGACTTTTTCGAACGTGGCTCGTGTTCCTGATTTACGAAGCATCCGGGCAACACACACACACACACACACACACACACACACCGACCATCCAAGCGCTGTAACATCCATCTAACACCTCGACTAGGTGCGAACGAAGGTTTCATGCGGCCTTTGAACGATGACCTTTCTACCACGAACGGGTTTTTCTTTTTTCTTCTTTTTTCTTTTTGTTTGTTTGTTTCTTTTAGCGAAATTCGATAGGTATCTCTAACATCACAGGTTTGTCCAACAATATATATATATATATATATATATATATATATATATATATATATATATATATATTGTGGAATTGATTGTGTTAGAAAAACAAATTCCCCTCCCCCACCCCCCTCTCTTCCCTCGCGTCGTAGAAATTTCCGATCTGTCTACTTTTATGAAGGTTTCGATTAAATTAAAAAATTGTTTTCCGTCTCGTTGTATCGGAGAGTAATTGAATTATTGAGTTAATATTTTTTCTTTTTTTTTCTTTTTTTTTTTGTATATTCGATATATTTTCCATTCGAATCGATTGACGATCTTTTACACGTAACATCGAATAGTTGGTTGATTTGAATTATTATTCGAACGTTTGAAATTGAACACTTGATATTATTGTATCAGTGAAATTGGAATTAGGCAGACAACTGTACGTAATTTAATGACGGATTTGGATGATTTACAATATCGGATAAAAAGTACAAATTTCTTAATTTGTGTGATCGTTCGATGTCGTGATTATGAAATAGTTGAACACGAGATAGCTGTAAAGATGATTGATTTAAAAACCATCAAAATCAAACTATTCTTTCGTATGCGAAAATATTTGAAAGGATTTAATTCGATTAGTATTTATCGAGTAATATGCATTAATAATTTCAAAAATGTATTTATTATGTATCGTTTTAATGATATGTATATAAAGTACGGTAACAGTATATACGGTAAAAATATTTTCTTAACGAAATTTACCATAATCCATTTTGCTATACTATAATACATCATTATAGTAATGATCAATGTCGGAAAACGACCATAATTTTTGGCTTCGTCTTATACAAATCGATACTGTACAAGAATAAATGATATTAAATATCGATATAATAATATATATATTTATGTGTGTATAGTACAGTAATATTAAAGTCAAAATATATTTTCAATGAATTTTAATATATGAAACTTTATGACCATACATCCATTATAATGATAAATCGTAAGGCAATAATAATTTTTATTGCGTCTGAATCGCATACGAACGTGTGTTATAAAAGAATTCAACCATAGTATATATATCAGTACAATGATCCATAATGCTACCACTACTTTTGCGTCTTCTTATGTATCTGTAAACTAGTATTATTACTAAGAATCGATTATACTATTACATATCGGTGTACAGAATATTACAATCATAATATATAACATTTTACACATCGATATAATGTTGCTATGTAATATTCAATTAACAATATCAGTACTTTTTCACCTATAAACACGTCTATTTATCGATTGTATATAAACCTATTTTTAATACGAAAACCAACCATACCGATATATATAGACACACACACACACACACACAATATCACTATAACCTATATATTTCAATGAAACATTAAAGAAAAACTTTTCCCATCCACATTTTTCAAATTCAAGTTACGTTGATCGACGCATCGTTTTATAGAAAATATAATATCACACGGACGAACTCAGAGTTACACCAATTATTTACTTAACCGTATCGATACCGATGGACCTTGTAATACCTTCCTTCTTTCTTTCCTTCCTTCCTTCCTTCCCTTTTTTCTTTCTCTCTTTATTTTTTTTCCTTTCTTTCGTTCTCTCTTTTATCCATTTTCAAACGACGATAATGAACTTTAACGAACGAACGTACGTCCTTCGAATAGCGAAAAGGGAAGAAGCGAAAGAGCCGCGGGACCGTGCGAGAGGTGGACCGTTCGGGGGAGGGAGGGGTGGAGAGAGTGACGAGGAGAAAGAGGAGGAGGAGGAGGAGGAGGAGGAGGAGAGCTTTCAGAGAGGCTTGCCACGCGGCAGGCATAAATATTCGACGGGTCGCCTAAGAAGTAGCTACGGAGCTGCCGCGGGGCCAATTTAGAGGCAGCTCGTTTAATGAGCCACCACGGATGCCACACGCATCTTTTTGCGCCCCCGGGCCCCTATCTCTGTGTGGCCTCTCTCTCTCTCTCTCTTTCTCTCTCCTTCTCTCTCTCCGTCTGTCTATCCATCTCTCTTACTCTTACCCTTTTTCACTGTAGTCAGACTGGCCACTTGCATTGGCAAACGCGCAATACGGGCACCTGGTATATGCCTACCTACCCCCCCTCCTGCTACCTCCCCTCGCCAATTCTACTACTCTCCTACCCCGTCTACCCCCACCTCGTCTCTTTTGATCTTCTCTTTTCTTCTCGTTCTCTTCTTTTACCTAAGCGAGAGAACGCGCCCGATGAGAGTTTTATCGTCCGTCAAGCTACCACCGGAACTCGATCCTTAGATCTCGATCGCGATCAAATGTTGTTGATAAAGTCGGGGGGAGAGGGGGGAGGGAAGGGAGGAGGAGGGTCGCTCCAAAGTGGCCGGCTGTTGTAAGTCGCACGTTGTAATTTTTTTTTCCTCTCTCTCTCTCTCTCTCTCTCTCTCTCTCTCTCTCTCTCTTTTCTTTTATTTCTTTTTTTTTTTTGATTTTCTTTTCCTTTCGTTCTCGTCTTTCGTCATTTCTTTTTTTTCACCTTCGATATCTTGCTCCTCGCTTAGCGGTCCCCCCCCCCACCCCTTCGTAAATATCGGATGGCAAAGTTCAAAAGTAATTAACCGATCCGACGAATTCGTGAGACAAGTGGTTGGATTGCTCTTAATTGCGTTAGCGTATATATCGTGGATAATCCCCCCACCACCACCATTCTCGTGATTAACAATGTTATCAAAAGTTTTTGTTGGGTGTATAATTATTTTGATATATATATATATCAAAACGTATGTATAAATATAAATAATTGTACACCCAAATGGGTGTATAATTATTTTGATATATGATATATATATATATATATATATATATATATATATATATATATATCGTGCCACAAGTTCTTCGATGTCATTTGTATATTTCGGATCGTTGAAGTGGTTTTTTATGCGGGTTTCTTATTTGTTCTTTTTTCTTTTTTATTTTATTTATTTATTTTTTTTTCTGACGACATGTAACGATTACACTTCAGCAGTATTATCATTGTTCGTTTGTTTGTTTGATTTTGTTTCTTTTTTTTTTTTTTTTATATATATAAGTTTTGTTATTTCAATAGGCGAAAATGAACTATAATTATTTTTTAAGTGAATACAGTTCCATTTCGAGGTTATGCATAATGATACCGTCTTTTTATTTTCTTTATTACGTTTACTTCGTCTGTTTTGTAATTTATTTTGTTACTTATTTTTATCATTCTCATTGCATCCTTCTTGAATCGCATGCCACGTTAAATCGCAACGGCAGGTTAGGAAAATCAGAGATTTTTTTACGTTGGATCGGAGAAATAAAATAAAAAAAAAAAAAAGAAAAGAAATTTGTTGGAGCAATCGAATGTCGGTTATTTCATCGAACTGAAATATCAAAGATTAATTACAGATTTATATCCAAGAGTTTTCAACTATCCATGTAGTTATTATAATTATCGTGATATTTATGTTTGTCAAACGTATTATATTTTTTAAATTTATATGTGCGTGTGATATATATATATATATATATATATATATATATATATGTGTGTGCTTGAACTCTTAACATTAAAGAGCACGAATATAATGGCAAGTGATAAAGGATACGTTAGCCGTGAAACTTAACGCTTTGGGCTTTAACGCCCATCCAATTAATTTCGTGACACATCGCACATTCATTCCCAGTACGGTGCTGCTCACGCAGCTGCGAAGAATGGTGGATACGGTCGGAGGAGATGCGAAAGAACGGTGAGAGGGCTGAGGTGGTAGATGAACGGGGTGGAGAGGAGGAGGAGGATCGAGCGCGCACCCCCATGGCGCGACTTTCTCTCTCAGCAGCGTGCCATCGTGCCACGCAGCTTCGGTTCTTCGCATATGATCGCGCGATACGATTCTATCTCTCTCTCTCTCTCTCTCTCACTCTCTCACTCACACACACTCTCTTTTTCTCTTTCTCTTAGTCCGTCTATCGTTCTATCTTTCTCGCTCCAACGAAAGCTTCCATACATTTTTATTTTTAGCGTCTCATCGTCCGCTACAACCCTCCTTTTCTCTCTCTTTCTTTCTCTTTCGCTTTTTCTTTCCTTCTTCCTCTTTGTCTCCCTGCCCCCGTCCCACTTTACTCTCCGTTTAAATCCATACACATGTCTCGGTATATTGTCAGTGGAATATCTCGTAGAAAACTGTAAATAGAACCTCGCGGATCATACCGAACGTTATTTTCTCGGATTCTCTCTTAATTCTCTTCACCCTCTAGTACCGTCACTCACCACCGCCGACATTATTTGTAGCCTTAGACGCCCTAATAATAACGCCAAGGCGGTAAACTCTCTCTCTCTCTCTCTCCCTCTCTTTCTCTCTCTGCTTGGCTAAAGAAAGGATGGATAGATAGATAGAGAAAGATAGAAATGGATAGCTAGAGTGAGAGAGAGAGAGAGAGAGAGAGAGAGAGAAATCACTCATGTGTGTTGGGTCTTAAGACGCTAGTTATTGTACTCTAAGAACTACTTACTACCACCTAGGATACACAATAGATATTATTTATTGCCATAACGTTTTAGAGAATAATGGTAGAAAGTAAGAAGACAAATATATATATATATATATATATATATATATATATATATGTATGTATGTATGTATGTATGTATGTATGTATGTATGTATGTATGTATGTATGTACGTATGAATGTATAAATGAGGGAAACTTAAAGGAAACGGATGTATCGTGGGTTTATGGAACTAACGATAATACGACTAACGCGGTATTCTAACGATCTTGATAAGTATCAACTTTTGTTATACGTAAAAGCACGTCGGTAGGATATGTACGTACGTGTGTGTGTCTCTCTCTCTCTATCTAGCCGATAGAAAACGTTGGATAGAAGAAGGGTCCCAGTGACCATGAATTAATAACTTCACCGGTAAACGATCTAAACGATCTAATATGATCTAGGCAAACCAAATGGTAAGTTTTCATTCTACTTAACATGCATGAAACACCTTTTGAATGTTAACCATATCTTCGAACTTTCTTTCTTAAGTATTACATTTACATATTTGTGCGTTTGTGTGCGTGCATGTGTTATTGTATCATCTCTATCTAACTATTTATCTATTTATCCATATATATGTATATATATATATATATATATATATATATATATATATATACGATATATATAATTAAAAGATAAGATAAAATGGATAATGCGTAGAACGTGAAATGATCAAAACATGCTGGTACCACGAGTGTACAAAGCGTTAACTCTTAAATAACGATTATCGGATGCTTTTAGATAAAAATCAGTAATATTTTATACTGACGTTCGTGTATATAATGGGGTAGAAGGTTAAAAAAGAATATATATATATATATATATATATATATATATATATATAGAGAGAGAGAGAGAGAGAGAGAGAGAGAGAGAGAGAGATAGAGAGAGAATGAGAGAGATCGCACAAGATCGTCCAAGAAGGAAAACGATAATTAATGCTCGCCACTGAAGGCGACCCGTTTATCTTTGGCCGGTCCTGACGTCACGACGGCAGGTGCAACCCCTTCCGAGTACTTACGTAGGTTCTCCTAACGCATGACAAACTGCCGATCGGGAAAGGGTGGACGTCGCGACGCCTGCTTTCTCTCGTTTTGTTTCGAATAGTAACGACTTCCTCCGGTTAAATTTGCAATTTTTATAAACTTTCATTTAAGATATCCGTTTACGTTCGTTTTTCTTGGGAAATGAGTTTTTGAACGATACTTCCTTCTTTTTCTCCGTTTTTTTTTTTGTTGCTTTTTTTCTTTGTTTGAATTTTTTTATTTTCTTTTTTTTGTTTTCTTCTCTCTTCTCTCCTTTCTCCTTTTGGTCGACTTAGTATTCTGAATGGAAGCCAACGTGTCTCTCGACTGTTTGCGAATACTGTTTTCCTTTTTTTTTTTATTTATTTATTTATTATTTTATTTTTTTTTTTGTTTTTACTCATAGGCGTAAACGAACATTATAATCGGGCGATATTGAAAAGTATTTTTTTTGGATACTAATGAAGCTATTTTGATTTATATTTTATGAGTGAAATAAATGGAATAAATTTTCGATCTATTTCTTTATCGATCATCTGTAATTTATTTTATTTTATATTTCGAAAGATTTCAATCTAAAAAGAAAAATATGGATTGCGTAACTTTGACGTTATAATGGGGTATAATATTTGTATACACACACACACACACACACAATATATATATATGTATGTGTGTATATATATATATGCATATAAATAAATTAACAATTAATCTATAATTTTGGAACATACTATTTAAAAAAAAAATGTAGCTTGTATAAATTAGAAATTATAATGTTATACAGTATTTGTACGTATGCAATATATCAAACGAATATATTTGAATATTATCATTCGTATTATTTGCAATTTTATCATCAAACATTTTTCTAATGGAATACAATTATTCGAAAAAATATTTCATCAAATATATATTTATCCAATTTTTAAACATAAATTTGTTTTGGTTAAAATTTCATTAAACAAGAAAAATAATAAAAAGAAAATTCCTTTTTTGTTTTTTCAAGAGACTCGTGTATAAAATTATTATTTAAACTTCATAATTAAATTAAAGACTGTGAATTATAATGTTTTATACTAGAACTATCGTAAGAGATGATGGATTTAATATTTCTTTCATTGCAATTCGAAATCACAATTTTCATGATTTTTTAAATCGAAATCATAACTTTTGTAACAATCTTGATCATAAATTATTTTTAATCGATTAAAAAACCGTAAAAAATATACTATCTCTGCTGTCTTATTATTTCTTTTCTCGAACAGATAGATACCATTCAAAAATTATCCTCCCTTTTAAAATTACGGAACGAACGATCGTATAATTTCTAACGAATAACATTAAATCGATTAATCGAATTCGTTTACTACTCGTCAAATAGGAAAATTTGTATTATCGAAAAATTTTTGTAAAAATCGACAGTCGCCAACGAAAAGTTTTTATAAATCCTTTCGACTGGAATAATATCTTTCTAAATTGATTTAACGATATAAAATTTGACTGATCGATGAACGAAATTTTCAAATTGATAGCGATTTTCTTTCCCTCACTTCCTTTTCTTTTCCTTTTATATCTTTCTTCAGATATCTCTTAAGAAGAAGAAAAAAAAGCAAAAAAGAAAAAAAGAAGAAAGAAAATTGACGAATGCGATGGAAATAATGGTCGGTGGTGTGGTTTTAGCGTTAAAGAATATAATCGATGTCCAGTGAAAGCGTCGAACGTGTTACTCGGGTAATAAGCGTGAATGAGAGAGAGAGAGAGAGAGAGAGAGAGAGAGAGAGAGAGAGAGAGAGAGAGAGAGAGAGAGAGAGAGAGAGAGAGAGAGAGAGAGAACCAAGTTGGAGGATGGTCGTTCAGTGTCCGTTCGAATGGCTCGAGAATGGTTGGCACGGAAATATCGTCGAAATGTAGCGGGCTGGTACGACGTCGTTCGGGCTCTGTTTTACGATGGTACCGAACCGTCATATTACTTTGATCGTTTCCTTCAATCGTGCCAGCCAGCCAGCCATCCAGTCAGCTCAGCCGACCGGCAGACCGCGCGCCAAAGAGAAAGATTCCAAGTCGATGTTCCCCGGAAATTGGCCTTCCTACCGGATACCTTACAGCACCGTGATCGTCGTAATTGTACCGTGTAATTATCTTACGGTTACTGATTCCGTACGAGAACCGACCGATTCTCTTACTTTCGACGACTTGTACACGATTGTTACTCGAATAGAGTAATAATATACATTGGTTAGATATTATCGTCTTATTTTAATTTATTTTATTTTATTTCATTGTATTCTATTTCATTTTATTTTATTTCATTTTATTTTATTTCATTTTATTCGTTTCGTTTAATTTATTATTATTTCTTTTTTCTTTTTTTTTTATTCGAATTCGTATTCGAATTTTATTCGTTTCATTTATCTTACTGGTTTGTTTTTTTTGTTTTCCTTTCTTTTTTTTATTCCGTTCGATTTCGTATTTGAATTTTGTTTCATTTATTTTATTTATTCGTTCGCATTCTTTTTTTCCCCGTTCGACTTTGTATTTGAACATTATTCGTTTCATTTGTTTTATTTGTTTGTTTTTATCCTTTCTTTATTTTCTTTCTCTTGTTTTTTCTTTTTTTTTTTATTCGATTTTGTTTTATTTCACTTGCATGTTTCATTTATTCCTGTCATTTCGTTTATTATTATTTCATTTATTTTCTGTTCATTACACTTATTTCATTCGTTTTATTTATTTCATTTCGTTCGAATTTCATTTGAATTTTATACGTCTCGTTTATTTCGTTTGTTCTGTTCATTTCAGTTATTTCGTTTATTTATTTATTCATTCTATTTATTTCATTTTTTTATTTATTCATTCTATTTATTTCATTTCAATTTCATATGAATTTTATTTATTTCAATTTTTTTTTCTATTTATTAGATTTATTCTATTTACTTCGTCAATTCCATTTATTTTCTTTCGCTCTTCTTCTTTCTTCATTTATTCTATTTACTTTAATCCGTTTCTTTTTTCGTCCGCATTAATTATTTTTAAAAATATGTTAACGTTAACGTCTCTTTAATGTAAATAGTAAAGTTTGACGATTTTACATGCTTGCACATCCACTTTTAATTCATTTTGTTGACATTAAGTGTTACGTATCAATTCTTCGTCATTAAGCTCGTACGATACACGGAACATTGGGTACGATTTAGAAAACTCGTAATAAATATTAATGAACCGAATGAAATATTTTTTCATACGTAAATACGATTAAAAATCGAATACATAAAATTCCATTAAAATTCAGCCTGTTTATATATTCCGTGCATACCTTCAAAATCGAATTATTCAAATTGGCAAAGTTGAAATAATCCTCGGAATTTTTTCGTCTCCATTCGAGGATACGATTAGAATTCAATTAAAATATACAATTTTGTAATCCGTGAATACGATTAGAATCGTATTAGAACCAAAATTGAATATAAGTTGTCGATTTCATTATAACCGAGGGTTACGATTGAAATTGAATAAATGGAATTGAAATAATTCCTTACGATTTCCTTTCTTATCGGATCGCATACGATTAGAATAGACGTGCGAGTAAAAAATTCAACAAATCTGTCTCTCTCACTCCCTCCCTCTTTCTCTCTCTCTCTCTGTCTATCTATCTCTCGCGAAAAAAATTTCTCAACTTCGATATTCGATCGATATCGTGCGAAATGCAATTGCTACGATTTTAAATTCAAATCTCGTCTTCCTAATGTTCTCATAACCGACAGAATTATTTGACCGATCGAGAATCGATCGAACTATTACGAATCGAATCGAACGTCCCCGATCATCATTCCAATGTATTGTTAACATCCATGATTCGTTTCAACGTGCATTTAACAATAGAATTGGAACCATTTTCGATGTAACCGCAATTTCTTGCGAATCAAAAATATTCTTTTCAACGCGGAAGGAAAATTTTACGCTAACGAACGAGTTTATAAGTAAAAATCGTAAGGAAGAAAAAGAAAATGTATAAATAAATATATAAATAAAAAGAACACGAGGGGGACAAGTTTGAATTGGATTTTTGGTACGAAAAAAAAATGTAAAAAAGAAAAAAAGAGAAAAAAAAAGAAAGTTCGAATCGGAGGAAGCTCCGCTCGAATTTATTTCTTCTTCTTCTTCTGCTTCGTGTTCTCTCTCTCTCTCTCTCTCTCTCTCTCTCTCTCTAGCGTCGTGTTACTACGCGAGAGAGTTAGGAATAATCTACGAGGCTGTCGGCCGGCTGGCTGGCGCGACCGTAGGATCGCATAAAGACAATCTCCACGTTGTAACTGTCGGCGGTTCGAAGCGAGCTTAATAAATATTCCGGACTAAGGCGGCACGTCGCATCTTTTCGACGTGGTTGACGCGCGCGCGCGCGCGCGAGCTTTCTTCTGAGCGTGAAGATAGCGCTTCGCTGACAGCGCCAACGAGCCGTATCATTGCTCGCTACGGCATGTCGCGATTCTGACGTATGCACACACGTACATACCTATATATGTATATATATATATGCATTTATATATATATATGCACCTATGTACCCATTTGTACGTGTTACGTACGTACGTACGTACGTACGTACGTATGTATGTATGTATGTATGTTTGTATATATGTGTTTGCACGTACGTATAAATGTGTATATATGTATATGTACGTATGCACGTACGTATGTGTATGTACATACGTACGTACGTATGAATGAGTATGTATGTACGTACGCATGTGTACACACACACACACACACAATCTCATTAACCATAAAGAATATAAGAATATAATAATGTTCTCGAAACGTCGACTCGTTAAACATCGAAATGTTTAAAAATACCTACAGACAATAAATGGGTCAAGATTTTATTTTATTTTTTTACACACACACACATATATATATATCTTCCTTCGTGATAATGTATTATCGCTATTAAATATATTAGAAACCTAACAATTGGAAGTCAAAAGAAGCAATCAAATTTGTTCTCACCTTAATCTTTTCTTTTCTCTTCCCATTTTATTTATTTATTTATTTATTTATTTATTATTTTCTTATTTTTCTTTACTACGATCCTTCGATATTAACACCGCCATAAAACAAAAGCAACGAAAGAAGAAAAAGAAAAAGAGAAAGAAAGATAAATTTCGAAGTCGTGTGTTAAGAAATGAAGACGTATATTCTTCGGTGGGTCAAGAAAAGGAGGGAAGCAGGGAGGGTGGGAGAATGAAAGAATTCGTGTTGAGTGAATTTTACTCTTATTGGCGTTAAAATATTTTGGAGGAAAAGAGATAGAGAGAGAATGGGCCAGAGAGAAAAAGAGAGAGAGAGAGAGAGAGAGAGAGAGAGAGAGAGAGAGAGAGATAGTGCAAGCAAGAGAGTGAGAGAGACAGAGACAGAAAGAGCAAGAGAGAAAGATAGAGAGAGAAAGAGAGATAGTAAGAACAAGAGGGAGAGAGAGAGAGAGAGAGAGAGAGAGAGATAAGTACACAGGTGGTTATTATGCCATCGATGGCACGGGCGAGAGCTGTTTGTTTTAAGGTACGAGAGAGAAAAGCGAGCCCCCGCGTTCTCAAACACATTCTCGAGTGGCTCTCAACGGGACGCCCGATTCTCTCTCGGCGAGGGCCATCGTAATATCGTATGGTGGATGGGGCTAAGAGGAGGTGGAGGGGGGTGAGAGTTACGAAGAGAGACTCGTGGCCTTTCTCTCTCTCTCTCTCTCTCTCTCTCTCTCTATCTTTCTATCTATCTATCTATCTATCTATCTATTTATCTATGTCTCTCTCTCTCTCTCTCGAAAGAGGCCTTGATGTTTGGCCGACCCCCATGAAAGAGTGGCTTCCAATGAAAAGGAGAGAGAGAGAGAGAGAGAATGATGGAAAAGAAAAATGAAAAGAAAAAATAAAAAAATAAGAGGGTGAGGGGGAGGGAAAGCAGAATAAAACGGAAGAAGGAAAAAAAGGAAGAAAAAAATGAACATCCACGGGATCCTTTTGTGCGTGTGTGTGTGTGTGTGTGTGTGTGTGTGTCGTGTATGTCGTTACATGGCATGGCCTTTCAATGATACTCCCATGGACGTCCTTGCTTAAGTAGGAAGAGATAGAATCTCTTTAAGTACTTACTTACTTACTTACTTACTTACTTACTTGGTCACTTACCTCGTCCTTTTTTTCCCCGAGATAATAATAATAATAATAATAATAATAGTAATTAAAAAGATGAAAAAAGATATCGAATGGTTCGAGCTTCTTGGAAGATCGTGGAGAACGTCGCTTTTAAGATTACAAAATCGATGGTGGTGTATCTTTTTCAATCGATTCCTCGGAAAAGATAATTTTTTTCGTCGCTTCGAATTATCCTTATTATCAACCTCTTCTATCTCGGGTGTATGAAATTACTCGAGGAAAAGAAAAAAAAAATTCGAAAGGGAAACTTTTTCCAAAGGACCCTTTTAAAGAAGAATGACCCTCGCTATATAACTTTCTCTCATTTTCTATTTAAGTATGAAGATAATAAATATAGAAAAAAAAATCGAAAAAAAAAAAGACGAAGAAGTAAATGTGAAATAAGAAAAATTCTAAACGCTCGAAATTTTACACATCTATACGTGATTAAAAAAAAAAAAGTCAACAAAAAAGTAGGTACGCAAAAATATACGTGAATATAATTATCGATTATATATTCTTTTCTTTTTTTTTTTTGTTTATTTCTGGTCATTGTCTTTTATGTTGGAAAAAAAAAAAAGAAAAAAAGACGGAAGAATAAACAGTTTATGTATGCGTACATACAAATGCATACCTACCATACTCCATTGCGAGTTCGAACTAACGAACAATTTTTTTCGCTTTTTTCTTTTTTTTTTTTACATTTTCAATGAAAAATACGTCCGCGCTATTATCGAAGCTCATAATTTTTTGTTCCACCTTCATGATCGTGCTGGTCGAGAGATGATGGTGTTTCAACAAGAAAAAATAAAAAAAAAGATTAGAAGAAAAGATTCAAAAAAAAAAAAAAAAGGAGAGAAAAATTTTACTCCTCATCTCTCTCGGCATCTTCACCCATTGTCTCGTTTCTCGATTTCTTTTGTCTTTATTTTATTTCATTTTATTTATATTTATTTATTTATTTTTCTTTTATATTTTCGATCGAAAATACGCGTCCGCGCTCTTATCGAAGCTCGTAACTATTTGTTTTACTTTCATGATCGTCCCAATCGATCATAAACTAAATCGATCGTATAATCAATCGTGTAATCGATGGTTTCGAAAGCAAAGCAAAAAAAGAAAAGAAAAGAGAAGAAATATTAAGGGGAAATAAATATTTAAAAAAAAAGAAAAATTTTACTTGTCTTCCCTCTCTCGGCTCCCATTGTCCTGTTTCTCTATCCCTTTTATTTTTATTTTTTTTTTTAATTTTACTATTTCTTCTTTTAGTTCTCAGAAAGAGAGAGAGAGAGAGAAAGAGTGAGATGCACGATAGTACCAACGTTAGGCGAAAGCAGAGCCACTCGTTTATCTTGCTTGACGAGGAAAGGAGGAATTAACGAGGAATTAATAGCGGATCCGAATGATAAATGATT
Organism: Dolichovespula sylvestris; assembly: GCA_918808275.2. Classification (NCBI taxonomy): domain Eukaryota; kingdom Metazoa; phylum Arthropoda; class Insecta; order Hymenoptera; family Vespidae; genus Dolichovespula; species Dolichovespula sylvestris. The sequence continues at coordinate 2,169,838 of OU964983.1, read as the reverse complement.
CCCTTAGTCAGCCACCCCTGCCGCCTGTCCTAATTTGTCTAATTATTTTGCTTAATTCCACGATCCTATCCTCTCTCTCTCTCTCTCTGTCTCTCTCTCTCTCTTGCCCACTTCCAAGCGGTGCAACGACAAGATTTCAAGCGTCGCTTTAACGAAACGAAACTAATTAATGGGCCTCGTTATCTCGAGAGTAATCTCGCGTATAATTTTTGAAAAACGTAATGAAAAAAAAAAAGATGGTGGAGAGAAAAGAGGAAAAGAAAAAAACGAAAAAAGGAATTAAGAAAGAAAGAAAGAAAGAAGAAGAAGAAAAATCATAAACGCGACTACTCGATTTTATTTCCCGTTTAAATATAAGGATTGAGTTCTTAGCGATAATATTGCTTTTAATTAACAATCCAATAAACGTCAAGTATATTATTTATATGCTCGTAGTGAATTCGAGTTAAACGTCGGTTGATTGGTCGGTATTACGTACATACGTACATACGTACATACGTTACTTACGATTTTTCTTTCCTTTCTTCGATGGAAAAAGTGAAAGTATGTGTTTAATTTATTTCATGGTGTATGTATATATATATATATATGTGTGCGTGCGTGCGTGCGTGCGTGTTCTTGCGTGCGTGTGTGTGTATTGGTCATTTATATATTAACGAAAATAATTAAACAAAAATAAAAAAATAATATCAATCGACTAAAAAATTTAACGCTTCACGTTCGTTTACGTTACTCGATGAGACGAAATAATTAATTAAAAGATTTCTTTATCGAGCAGATCGCATTTTTTCTTCGCAAACGTTTTCTTTTTTTTTTTTATATATATATTAAATCAGAAAGATATTTTTTACGTCTTTCTTGCGAATCATCGACTTAACATAATTTGGATTTATTTCGAATTTGCTTAGAAGTATTTGTTATTATTGTAAAGGCGCTATCTAATTTTTTATGGTTCCTTTTTTTCTTTCCCTTTTTTTCTCTCGATCGTCGAATCCTGAACTTTGATGGAGATCACGTTTTTATTTATAAAAAAGAAAAAATGTGTGTGTATATATATGTTATTTATTCATAAATAAATTCGTGAGACGAAAATTAATCATACGGGCGAATTATTAGTTAATTAAAATTATTTCGTATATTTGGGGTATTTTTATGTTTTGATTATTCGGAATATTTAGATAGACTGTGTAAAGAATTTGAAAATTATAATAATTAATAGAAAATAAATTTCTTATGCGTGTATTATATAATTCTTTGTTCTTTTTTTTATTTGAAAAATGATCAAAATATTCATTTTATTATTTAAAATAAGTAATCTGTGTGTGTGTGTTAGTTTGAACTCCGTATTTTTTACGGATTTTAGTATATTACACACACACATACACACACACAAACAAACTTAAAAATTAGATCGATTAATAAAAATTAAATATATTCATAATAAAAGTCTAAAGTAATTAAAATAAAATATCTCAATAATATAATTATTTAAATATTTAATAATTCGATTAATTTTCGAATTAATTATTTAAATATTTAATAATTCGAGAAATATCTCTTTCGTCCTTTCCTTCGATCTCTAAATAAATTCAACGTCAATAACTAATAAAATAATCGGACGATGATAATTTTATATTAATCGTTTCCACGATTGAAAATAATAAAATAGAAATCCACAATTTTAATACATTATCATCAAATACCAATTATAATTAATTCTTTCAACCCCATGCCAATAATTAAATCCATTCCACGTAACTATTTCGTAATAACGCTCGAGTTTTCTATTTTCTCGATACAAATTTTTTTTTTCTTTTTTTCTCTTCTTCTTCTTCATCTTCTTTCTCACTACGTTTAATAATCACGAACACTATTTCGCGGCGTTTAATATGGTGTAATTAAATTAGGGAAACTTTTTATATCATAGAAAGGAGTCCAGAGGTACGGTCTGGTTTCCATGTTTCTATGATATTAACGATAATTTTCGAAATCGTCGCTTATGACGATCCTTAAACGAGAGAAAGAGAGAGAGAGAGAGAGAGAGAAAGAAAGAAAGAGAGCCGACATACGAGACCGAACTTAAGCTCAAGACCGAGATGATTACTACTACGGCACTGGTTTACTCTCGTTAACAACTTCCTCCATGCAAATCCCTTAGAAACCCATAAAGTAGATACGGCTACGTTTTATCGCTCTCGTATCAACTCTCTCTTTCTCTCTTTCTGTCTCTCTCTTTCTCTCTCTCTCTCTCTCTCTGTCTGTCTGTCCGTCTTTCTCTCTCTCAAAGAAAACTTTAACGCGCAGATGACTAACGTAACTCATAAACCAAACCTAACTCTTCCGTCCAGTCCTTTTCGAACGTTTCTCGGTGTCGTTGACATCGTTGGATCGAGTATTTAAGTGGAGTAATAGAATTAATGGCGATAACCATATAAATCCGTTCGGTATTTATAACTATACCTAAATATTATGCACCGTTTATCGATAATTACTAACCGTCGGGACTAAATTTCATTCCCAGTTTTTTCTTTTTTTTCTTTTTTTTTTTTTTTTTACTATTACACTTTCATCCTCGTTTTCAAGATAATTAGAAATTATCGTTTAACGTTTCTACTACCATGGAATATATATATATATATATATATATATATATATATATATACTCGTTTTTTACTCGACGTCACATGGAGTTATGTTACTACAGATCGTTAAAATCATTTTAATATCGCAATGATGACAGGTATATGCTACACGTGTAAATAAAAAAATCCGAATAAAAAAAAATTCGATGACCTTGAAATTTCGAAAAATGTGACCGAAGAGGAAATCGAGAAGAAATTCTTCTTCTTCGTCGCAATATTTCTTCTTCCTACGTAGCGAATATTTTCTTTCTTAAACATTTTTTTGTAACGATGCAATCAATCAAGAGGATTTTTTTTTTCATTTTAATCTCAACTAACTCACTCGGTATACAGTAGGTTTTACTGAAAGGCGTTCACACTGTACAGTGTTTTTGAATTCATTGTTTTATTCCTTTTTCTTTTTTTTTTTTTTCTTTTTTTAATAACATCTTTTTCGTTAATAAAAGTATATAATTTTTTTTATATAATTCGTAATAACTGCATCGTAACTGTGTGATATTTATATAACTTTCTATTTAACTTTCTCAAATCATGTACTTATGTTTGTACATATATACACGTACAGTATAATAAATGAATTATTCGTATAAGTAGAGAGTGTGTGATACTTCTGAAAATTTGTAGTCATATAAAGTTGTGATATAATGGTATAAAAGAAATTTTCAATTATCGTGTATAGAGGTATACAAAAATTTAGAAAAATAAAAATTTATATTATGTAGTTATAGATTTGTATGAAACTTGTGCAAAAATTTCTACAATAATTCGTACGAATTGTATTGTAGTATAGATTTCTGATGGAATAATTAAACAAATCTTTATACATTGTATGTCATAAATTTATTTTATTACAAAGTTATATCATAAATCTGAAACATATATATATATATATATATATATATATATATATATATATATATATAATATCATTAATATTTACCAAAAAAAATTTCGGAATTCGTATATGAAGTGACGATTTTAACCTCTTTTGATGAAACTTAATATCGTTTCAATAAACTTATACATTAAAATTAGACGCAACAGTTTATACATCAAATAATTTTCCATATAAATCGCAATATAAATTTCTAATTTAATTA
>OU964983.1:2141096-2161096 GCA_918808275.2 Dolichovespula sylvestris | reverse complement strand
TTATATATCAATATGTAGGGTTAATAATTTAATAACAAACTGCACCCGTACGTGTGTATTACTTACAATTACGTACTACTCGACGGGAATAGATGTAATACACTTAATCCGACGATTTAAATTCGTCTCTAAAATCTCTGTCGAGCTATTATCTCGTTGATCATTTCTCTTCGATCTCAAAGTGTCTAATCGCGAGGTAACAAAAGATGGGAGGAGGAAAAAAGAACGGATAGATAAAGATGGAAAACAGAAAATGAGAAAAAAAAATAGAAAGAACCAAACGGTATCCGAACGTGTCGTCCGATTTATTGGTCGCGAGAGAGAAATAAAGAGAAAGAGATAGAGAAAGAAATAGATAGATAGATAGATAAATAGAGAGAGAGAGAGAGAGAGAGAGAGAGAGAGAAAGTAACAAAATTGTTGGAATTGTAGCTGGGAATCTCCATGAGACCACACAACCGTTATATATACATCCACATGCAAAAATAATAATTTAATAACAAACTGCCCATACGTACCTTTCGATCATGTACCTTCCAAGGTAAATATATATAAGATGCCCAATCTAGAGAAAAACCGGATGGATAAAAGTATAGAGAAAAGATAGATAGATGGAAATGACAAATGAAACAAAAAGAACAAAAAGAAACGAAATAGAAAGAACCAAACAGAATCGAACGTGTCGTCCAATTTATTGGTCGCGAGAGAGAAATAAAGAGAAAGAGAGCGAACGAGAGAGAGAGAGAGAGAGAGAGAGAGAGAGAGAGAGAGAGAGAGAGAGAGAGAGAGAGTAGCAAAGTTGTTGGAATCGTAGCTCGAAATCTCCATGACACCACGCGGCACGACAACTTCGTTCTCGAGACAGCTCTCTCTCTCTCTCTCTCTCTCTCTCTCTCTCTCTCTCTCTCTCTCTCTCTCTCTCTCTCTATCTATCTATCTATCTATCTTTTCTCGTAACAGAAGAGAAGAAGAAGAAGAAGAAAGCGAGCACGTTCTCATACTCCTTTACCTATATACCTCTCTCTCTCTCTCTCTCTCTCTCTCTCTCTCTCTCTCTCTCTCTCTCTCTCTCTTCGATGGGATTCGTCGAAGGGAAGGAATAGCAGAGAGTAGGAAACTGTGCCGATAGCATCGACCGAGAGAGTGGAAGAGAAGAGTCTCGCCGGAGTGCGTCGTCGTCGTCGTCGTCGTCGTCGTCGTCGAGTCCCTTTTTCGAAGGGATCCGAGCCAATTTCTCTTTTACGAAGTGGCATCTCCTCGCGAGACAAAGCCATGCTGTTGTCCCTCTCTCTCTCTCTCTCTCTCTCTCTCTCTCTCTTTCTCTCTCTCTCTCACTTACTTTACCGAGGTTGGAATCTCGTTCGTAGGCGGAAAGCCCGAGGTAGTGGACTCCCCACCTCTTCCACCTCCTCCTCCTCCTCTTCTAACTCTTCCTCCTCCATCTCCTCCCCCCACCCTCCTATTCCGCTCACCCCGAACGAAAAAACGCTCCCCATGGAGTCAACTTGGGGCCATTATGTACGCGAGGGAGCGATCTTTTTTTGCGGAGAATGCGCCGAGTCTCTTAGCAAGAGAGAGAGAGAGAGAGAGAGAGAAAGAGATAGAGATAGAGTGAGTGGGAGAGAGAGAGAGAGAGAGAGAGAAAGACAGAGAGAGAGAGAGAGAGTGAGTGAGATAGAGATAGGGAGATCGGGCTCGAGGGTGGCCCGTCACGTTGACGAGAATCGCGCAGCTGGAAAACCGTACTGCTGGAGCTTCGAGAAAGAGAGATCTATCACCGCGAAGAGAAAGGAGGATAGGTTGAGGAGGTTGAAGAGGTTGAGGAAGAGGAGCAGGAGGAGGAGAAGGAGGTGGAGGAAGAAGAAGAGAGATTGGTAGCTCCGTGGAAAGAGAAGCTGCGAGAGATAAATACTACCATGGTTTTGGCTATCTCTATATATTTTCTGCTTCCAACCTACACGTGTCTCCGCGTGTCTCTTAGCTGTTCCGGGCTCAACATTCTTCTGTCACGAATCCTCTCCTCGTCCTCCTCTTGAATCTTCTTCTACTTATTCTTCTTATCTTTATATTTATTCTTATTCTTCCTTGTTCCCTTCGTGTCTTTTCTCTCACTCTCACTCTCACTCTCACTGTCTTGTCATCTTTCTCGCTTTCCTACATTTGCTTCGAGTACGTATCGTCATCGCCATGGCTCGCAAAGAAAATCGTAATCCTCTCGACGCCCTCACTCTCATCGGTAACGTCTTAGAATTCTAAATGCACCCTCGACCATGATGTTCACACTTTGTTAAGCTACGTACCGAGGAATGATCATCGCTCGGATTTTTCGAATATTTTTGTTACTCTCTCTCTCTCTCTCTCTCTCTCTCTCTCTCTCTCTCTCTCTCTCTCTCTCTCTATCTCTCTTTTTTTTTCTTGTTTTTTTATTTATCTATTTATTGTTTGTTTCGTTTCATTTCTCTTTGAATTTTCTTTTTCTCTCTTTTCCTTTTTTTCTGCAATGATTTTTTAAATACTATTCGTCAGCGGGGATATGAGCGAAAATTGAAAATTGTGGTTTTCTTGTGACATTTTAGTGATTGTTTACATGCATAGATGTTAATATTTTATGAGAATTGAATGTGTGTGTGTGTGTGTGCGTGTGTGATCATAAAATAGATCATATAAAATCGTGATATGAATAGTAAAGAATAATGTCAAAAAACAATAAACAAATCAAAAATCTTCAAAAAAAAAAAAAAATAAAAGGAAAAAAAGAAAAGAAAAAAAGAGATAATAATAGAAGAGATTCGAGTTATTATTAAGATTTTTAATTTCAAAACTCTCGTCACGCGATAAAAAAAAAATAAACTGACGTAATTGAAAACTCTATCCTACTATTTTTATAATATTTCAATTCAAAATAATTATGGAAATAAAAGATCATGGCTGTATAATGAAATGATATTAAAGATTTTCAAAAAGAAAAAAAAAAGAAAAGAAATAAAAGAGAAACTAACGAAAATATTTCGAAGAATTTTCTAGTCCTCGTAAATACACATAAATATCCTGATTTTTATGCATTCCATTCGAACCTCCTAACGTCTCGTAAAAACGTTCGCATAATTATATGCCATTGAACGTAAATAAAATAAAAATTAACGATTAATCAACGACAAGAATTGAGGTAAATAAAAAATTCCTTTCCCGATCTTATCAAGTACAATGTATCAAATATAAAACTATAATGAAAATAAAATGATTGAACGTAAAACTTGAATGAAAAACAAAAATATTTACGTTACCTGTCTCTTCGTGTATCATAAAAAAAAAAAAAAAAAAATTCGAAAAAAAAAAGAGAAACAATATCCTGATCCAATATAAAATCATACTTCGATAGAACGTATATCGATTACGATCGCAAATATGATCGAATATATTCCATACATAATTTATCCCATTACAAAGCATGAATAATTCCTAATGAATAATTAATCGACACGACTTTCGTTTATAAAATAAAAATTCATATTTTATAAAATAAAAAATTCCATCAGAATAATCTCTACGAAAAAAATATCAACAACGTTCGTCCTTTTCGAGTCCCTTTCGAACTTTCCATGAAGGTTTTAACGAAAGAAAAAAGAAAAAGAAACGAATAAAAAATTATCAAGATAAAAAAAAAAAAAAGAAAAGAAAAGAACATTATCAAAAACGAGACACAACGAAACCACCGACCAATCCGATTAATGGTCCAAAGAAAATATCTTCCTGCAACTAAAACTTAATTCGTTAACACCACCGTGTATACGTTCCCCGTCAACGAGAAGACCAAAGCGAAAATTCAATATTTGCTTAGCATTAACAGAGAGGACTAAACGAATCCTACCCCTACCCTACACCCCTACACCCCAGTCCCCATCATCACTCCCACCCAATCTACCATAAACCTTACAACCAGTGTACGATGTTCAACTATTCGCGTTATATAAATTGTCATATATATATATATATATATATATAAATCCATGTAAATCCACGGAGTATGTATGTACCTATGGCAAACAATAAGCGGCCGTTAACTTTACCCAAAAACGAGAAATACATCCCCTCCTTACCGCCACCCCCACCCCCTCCCACAGGTTGTAATCTTAAACGCGACGGCTATATCTAATATCTAATTTTCACGAATCCTGCTCGTCGTTAGATTAACGTTAGATATTCGACGATATATATATATATATATATACGAACGGCAAATATTACCTTTTTCGTTTTCGTTCTCGTTACGATATATAAAACAAAATGGCGAAGACAAGATTTCGTCGACTACACGATTATACTGATTAATCCGCGAGAACATATTTAAAAGGAACCGACTTATCTATCCTCGCATTTCGAAATTTCCCATGATTGTAGTAAATTTACACGTATATAGTAGGTGGAGTGCGATAAGTTAGGAGGGAGGGGTAAATGTAGGGGGAGGGTAGGAGAAGAGTTAGGTGCGGAGTACGGGTGGTGGTGGTGGTGGTGGTGGTGGCGGTGTTGGGTGAGAGAAGGAGACAGAGGGTGGGAGGGGAGTTTCGAGGGTTCGGGACGAGTCAGAGTAAAGTGGAAAGGCCGATTAGCGAGACTTGCTGTCAAAACATCCACTCTCGTCCTGAAACATTATCCCTCTCTCTCTCTCTCTCTCTCTCTCCCTCTCCCTCTCTCTTTCTCTCTCTCTCTCTCTCTCTGTCCTCGAGCCCTCGTTGATGCACACGAAGAGTGCATACGTGCACTCTCGGCAGTCCATCACTTTCATGACATGAGAGAGTAAATGAAAGAGAGAAATAGAGAGTGAGAGAGAGAGAGAGAGAAGATAGGGCTAGAACGAATAAGAGGCAAAGTGTATGTATCAGAGAGAGAGAGAGAGAGAGAGAGAGAGAGAGAGAGAGAGAGAGAGAACATAGTCGAGCAGGCACATAATATATCGGTTTAAAAGTACCATTTATTTAAACGGCGTTTATGCCGGGCTACGTCCCACCACGAGACTAAAAACACGGGCCGCAAGCAAGAGCTGGAAATAATAATGGGGTTAGCAGGGTCCTTTCGAGAGGCGGTCCGTTCAAACGAGATGAAAAGAGAGAGAGAGAGAGAGAGAGAGATCGTCCCGTACGAGAGAGTGGCACGCGGATGCAATTGAATCAATCATTCCCGAAAAAGGGGCCCCGTTGCCTGGGCTATTCGACCTCCTCGAGATCGGAATGAATTACGGACGTGAAAGCGCCGTTAAGTGGAGGAACGACACTTTCAACGAACCATGGTGGTCTCTTTTATTTTGAGTTTTTGTTTTTTTCTTTTTTTTTTTTTTGATTTTTTTGTCGTTGTTGTCGTTGGTTCGTTCTTCTATTATTCTTTTCTCTTTTTTTCTTTTTTTTATTTTTATTAGTTTTCGTTCGTCGTTATTTTCTTTTTCAACAACTTCGCTCGGTTTTCTTTTTTTTTTTTTTTTTATACGGGAGGGTAGGCGAGGATTTGTTTGAGGATTGCAAAAGGTATTTGTCAACAACTCTCTTCAGGTACCCTCCGGTCGCACGTAACCCCTTTGCACGATCATTTTTCGCATCGAACGAAACTTCTTGTTTAATGATAAACGTCGAATGTTGTCGCTAAGTATTATTTAACGATTTGCATTTGGAACGGGTTCGAAAATATCGTTAAGCATTAACAGACTCATCACATATATTTTTTTTCTCTGATCTTATTTCATGGAAAATTTAATATGCAAATAATAATGGTTATCCGTGTCGGGTGTAAAAAAGAATCATGATTTTTGTATGCGCCAATGGACTTACCCCTCTCGCTTTCACAAGGCAATGATTTGTTGATAACCGTTGATCTTCTTTGAATGGAATTTAATTGTAATAACATAAAAAAAGCAATAGTAAACAAAACAAGATTGAATATCTCATGTTCTTCACTTAACGATTTTATTTCGACATTTCGTACGTCTTTCGAAGAGCTACGATGAAGCCAAAATAAATAAATAAATAAATAAATAAATAAATAAATAAATAAATAAATTCAATTGCATTGGATAGAATTTTATATTTCTTAGTTTAGATGGTGCAGACTTTTAAAGTATTCACGATGGACGAAATGGTTTTTTACATAGATTCGACATACCCATCATATCTTTATATTTAATATTCGCGTTTATAGATTCCACGTTGTCAATATTTGAAATTTGAGACTTGTCTCGCTTTCAGTATCAACTCGCGATAAATATTTCGTCCTCGATAATAAATTACCAGTAACAAATTCACACTGATATTAAATGACATTTATTGACGAATTAATTAGAAGAAAAACAAAAAATACAACGAATTTCACGTTAATTTGTAACGAGAGAATTAGCTTTGACTATTTTTTTGTTTTTGTTTTCTCACAAAATGGACTTGCCCCGCTTTCAAATTGGACGGCTCATATGTCGCGTTAGTGGATAACATAAAAAGAGAGAAAGAGAGAGAGAGAGAGAGAGAGACAGAGAGAGAGAGAGAGAGAAGAAGAAAGAAAAGGAAGAGAAAGAGAACTCCGATCGGAGACGAACGATATCTTTTTGTCGGTTTCGTTCGTGGACGAGAAACAAAACGAATGTCGTTCGCCGTCGGCGTCTCTCGGCTCGAAAGAGAATTCCGAATAATAATGATGATGATGATGATGATGATGATGGTGATGACGATAAAAAAAAAAAAGGGAATAAAAAACGAAATTTAACGAAATTAAACGTAAAAAAATTGAAAACGAAATTTAACGAAATTAAACGAAATTAAACGAAAAAAAAAAAAACAAAAAAACGAAATTAAAAGCAAAAGCAGAAAAGCCGAAAAGCTTTCGTAAGAAAATAAGAAGAGGAATTAAAGGAGAAAGATTATAGATTAAATTACAAAAAGAAAAGGAAAAAAAGGAAGGACAGTAAAGGGTCGAAGAATGAGAGAGTAGGACGAAAAACATAATTGCCACGGGGCCACGTTGATACTTTCGAAGGCCCGTGGACGCAACAACAACGTCACAGCATCTTCCAACGTATCAGGCCTCTTAGATCTTAAAACGAAATAAATCCTATCTTCGGTTAATCAATTAATTCCATAATTATTTTTTCTTCTTCTTCTTTGATTTTTCTTTGTTTTATATATATATATATATATATATATATATATATATATATATATATATATATATAGCTTCGATTTCAAGCAATTATAAAATAGATCAATATTTTTTTTTTCTTTTTATTTTTTCCTCAAGTATTGTCGTTATCGAGAGGAAGGTTTAAAAATTGTCGATCGAACGTATCGCTCACCCTCCCTCTCCCTACCCCGTATCTCTACCCATCCACTTACCCACCATCATCCATGCCACTACCCTTTCGTCGAAAAAAAATAAATAAACAGATAAAAAAGAGAGTGAGAGAGAGAGAGAGAGAAAGAGAAATGGAGACCCGACAGGTTACGATTGATGCAACGAATTACTTGCGAGACTAATGCGACCCTTTGTCACATATTGGTTTTGGCGACGCAAGGACGATTTGAGTTTGAGTCGAAGAATTTTTTATTGAGATAAAAAAAGAAAAAGAATAAGAGAGAGAGAGAGAGAAGTAAAGAGAGAAAGAATACGATTGATTATATGGAATGTAGTGACATCAACGCTGGTAAGAGTAAGTAAGACATGTTAAGCTAAAGTTGTGGTGTATGGTAGTAGCATACAGTAGTGAAGGAACGTGAATTAACAATGCCGCAAAATACTTGTACCGGTTTTGGAATGGCTCCGGACTTTCGAGCCGTTCATTCGACGCATAATTAATACCGGCTAAAGAGTAAAAAAGATCGGCTATATATATATATATATATATATATATATATATATATATATATATATTCGTAAGAAAGGAGAGAAAAAAAAGAGAAAAGGAGAGATAGGAAAGAAAGAAAGAAATAAGGTAACCGTTGATACTGGCCCTCTGAAATGTCCGCGGGGAGGAGATTTATGTGGCTCCTGATTGAATCGTTCTCACTCGATCGCGCCGCTTGCTTTTTGCCCTTGCCCTTGCCCTTACCCTTACCCTTACCCTTACCCTTACCATTGCCATTGCCATTACCCATACCCGTACACGTACACCTAACCGTACCCCTTAGTTCTTCTGAGCCTCCTTCTCCATCTCTTTTCTTTTCTTTTCTTTTCTTTTCAATCTTTTAGAGAGAAAGAGAGAGAGAGAGAGAGAGAGAGAGAGATATTCCATACACTCGACTCGCGATGGCTCGTCTCATCTTTTTCTTATATCCCTGCCTCGTCCTACGATCATTGGTAGATTGATTTTACCTCACTCCACGCTTATCCTTTTTAAAACGTTTCAAAAGGTTTAAAACCTTTATAAATTCTTAACAATTTGTCGAATACTTACGTTTGAAATCACTTTTGGTTGAATGTTTTTCTTTATAGCTTATTTATTTATTTTTGTTTCTTTTTTTCTTCGTACTTTTATTAATTTTGTTGTTTCGTGAATTTTATGGTTTTGTTTCTGTTTTTTTTTTTCTTTCTTTCTTTTTCTTTTTCTTCGCGGTTATTCATTGTCGCGATTTTAATTTTTACAATTGATTGATCAATTGTATGATATTAAATTTTCTTTAATTGGTCTTAATTGTGCGAAATTAATTATGCAATTGATTCTTAATTGTATGATTTTAATTATATTATGTATTTTAATATAAGTTAATTATACTATATATTTAATATAAATTATAATCAAAAAACAAAAAAGAAAACGAATTAATCCGAATATATCTCGTTTTCAACTTTTTTTTTTTTTCTTTACACAAAATTATAAATCGTGATTGAAATTTTTTCAATTTTTATCCTAATAGCCGTAAACCATTCAAAAAAGGAAAAAGTCAAGAGAATCGTTATAAAACCAAAATCAGAGCGAACGAACAATTATCGATCGACTCGAATGCTTCCAATTATTATCAAATAACTAATTATTATTAAATCATCATCATAACACGATACGAGAATATTTATACGATAATTTATTGATCCGTATATTTTCCTTTACATTTTATCTTTTCCTCTTTCGTTCCTTTCTCCTTCTTTTTTTCCCTCTTTTTCTTTCTTTCATCATACAAAATTTTATTACATTATTATAATAAAATTGTAACGAGGTATATAAAAAAAAAAAAGATGAGAGAAAGAGGTTGGTGTTCCTTTCTCTCTCTCTCTCTCTCTCCCTCTCTCTCTCTCTCTCTCTGTCTCCCTCTCTCTCTCTTTCTCTCTCTCTCTCTCTCTCTCTCTACTATGCAAGTAATGTTCCTGAATAGTCTCTCTCTCGTCGTTGCTCGTCTCGTGCGGTAAATTTCTGAAACGAAGTCTCTCTCTCTCTCTCTCTCTCTCTCTCTCTCTCTTCTCTTTTTCTCTCTTTCTCTCCTCCATTGTGATGCTGCCACGCTCTCGCTCCGGGGCACTCTCCGTTGGCCTTAGCTAGGCGGCGAACGGAAGCAAAACAAAAGAGCCGAAATGCGTTCATTATTTCGAGCTAATTGGCGGTGCCTTTACCCTCGAGCCGGGAGAGGGAGGGAAGCTTACCCCTCCCCCCCCCTCTCTCTCTCTCTCGATACTTTGGCTCCTGTAGGAGCAGCTACCTTCAACTCTCTCCGAGAAGCAGCCAGTTCTCTTTCTTTTAAAATGTTTGCCGCGGGCTTTGCGCTCTTTTCTCTTCTCTCTTCCCCCACCTCCTCCTTCCCCAACCGTTTCCATCTCTTTTTCCTTCTTTTCATCTTGCTTTCTCTCTCCCTCTCATTCTCTCTCTCTCTCTCTCTCTCTCTCTCTCTCTCTCTCTCTCTCTCTATCTCTCTTTTTATTCACCGAAGTTTAATATTTTTGACCTTACGTCGAACGACTTGTTCGCGGAACACAATATTGGGTTAATTTTTTATAATATTACAATTAAATCGAAAATTTTAATTATCACGTAATTTATTCTAACTTAAAAAAAAAAAATAATTTAATTACGTTGTTACGGGAAAAAAAGAAAAACATTAGGTTGACTCGCAACCGCGAACACGAAATTATATGACCGTAAAAATTCTGATCATAAAATATATAATTTTTGTTTAGCAAACGGCGTCAGAATTGATACCTACTTATTACTAACGTTGATTCTTATTTATGTCAGTATTTATTAATTGATTTAACGTTTTATCTCATTATCCCTCTCTTTCTCTCTTTCTTTTATTACGATACACTCATTATAAACACATATATCAACCGAACAATTTTTCTCCTCTTCGTAAAAATGAAGAAGATAAATAAAAACAATGTAAATAAATTCATAAAAAAAAAAGAAATAAGAAGAAATAAATAAAAAGTAAGAAGAAGAAGAAGTAAATAAATTCATAAGAGAAAAAAGAACTTCGCGAAAGTATAATAAGACTCCATATTACAATACCACCCTCCTCGCGTACTTATCAAAACGACAATCAAATAATTTCTTTCTTTCTCGTTGAGGAGATATTTATACAAAAAAAAAAAAAAGTATTTTTACTTTTGTTTTATTTATTTATTTTTTTTTTTTTTTGTATAAAATATCTCCTCTAAGAAGGAAAGAAATTAATCGATTTTACGTTTTGAGAAACGAAACGACAAATAAAAGGAAATTTTCATGAAAGATAAATACCTCGCGGAAAGAACGGTATAATATTGAAACTTTCACTTACTCCATAGTTTTATGCGTAAAAATGAGGCCACCATGACGTCCAAGAAATTCTCTCTCCCTTTCGCGCCCATCTCCCCCATTCGGAGAGTATATCAGCGTGTGGCGTAACGGCGCGACATGGGTGCACGGTATGCGTAGAGGACGCGCACGATAAGTATCGCGACACATGTCGGCATAACTGCCACGATCAATAAGCCCTCAAGAAGAGGTCCTCCTCCTCCTCCTCCTCCTCCTCCTCCTCCTCCTCCTCCTCCCTCGTCTCGCGGCACGGTTGGAAGTCTCATACCATGCCATGGAGAGATTCGCCATTGAGGGAGCGAACTTTTCAAGATGTATCATTGTATTTTTTTCTTTTTACTCAACAATGACAACAACGTACCATTGGTAGCCCACCCGCCCGTCCCTTTTCCCTTATCGAGTCCATAATATGTACTATTGTGTACATACATGTCGTACATAAGTATACGATTTCATAACACACACACATATATATATATATATGTATGTATGTATGTATGAACTTATAAATATTTACATACACTACGTTAACTTTGTATTATATACACGCGATCACTTCGTCAATTATTTAAAAACGCAACAACAAAATATTATATTCTAGACAAATGCATTTTAAAATGACCTCGAAGAGTCTCGTGGGGAGGGAGGAGAGTCACGTTTCAACATTTTTTAAATGGAATTCTATACTCACCCAATTACGTGATCATCTTTATAGGTTGACGTCAAACCGTTTTCAAAACATTATTTACACATGCGTTTCGTTAAGGCTCGATCTCCTGTTCGGTTATTAACAATCGAATATGACAGATATCCGGTATTATTGCGTCACCCAATAGCAATCCTTAGGGAGGTAAATTCGGTCGAAATTTATGTGCTTCCAAACGAAAAACAACAATTCAATTGATCCACCTCGATGTGAAATGTACAAAATGTATTCGCAATAATGGCGGACGTGTGACAAGCGTATTAATATCGATGGTACGTCAATATAAAAAAAAAAAGAAACGAGGATCGATCAAAACAGAATCAAATCGAATCGGGGGTTCCGACCATTGGTGAATTTATTCGAAGATCGTCGAAAATTACCGAGGTTACCCGAAGATTGGTCGAAGATCGCCAGATGTTCGAAATTTTTTAAAGATTGCCGAGATAGCCGAAGATGGTCGAATATTGCCGATGATTGTCGAAGTTGATTGGAGATAATCGATAATAGCTAACGACAGATACTCGAAGATTGTCGAATATTGCCGATGATACCTGATAATCGAATATTTATATAATATTATATAACATCGTATATTGATTTATATAATCCTTGTCTTTTAATCCTCTTCACTCTTTTTTCTCTGTCCTTCTCTTGCACATTCTCTTTAACATTCGAAGTATCTCTTTTTAATGATACAGCGTTTTCCATTATTTACGATAAATAGAAAGAAAAAGAAAATTTTAAAGTAAAAAATAAAGCTCGCGTTTTAATCTATCCATTCGTGAATTTCGGATTAGACGTTTAAAGTATTACACGCAAAAGCAATCGTAAATATTTCTTAGCAATTTATGTTAATATCGAATGAAATTAATTATATAAACGCATCCTAATTCATATTTCTAATATTAGTTAATCATAAGAACGCATTCTAATTCATATTTGTAATATTAGTTAATCATATGAACGCATCCTAATTCATATTTCTAATATTAATTAATCATATGAACGCATCCTAATTCATATTTCTAATATTATTTAATCATATCAACACTTCCTAATTCATATTTCTAATCCATGTATCTAATCGATTTAAAATTACACGAACTAATATATATATATATATAAAACAAAATAAAATAAATAAATCAATAAAAGTAGATAATTATCTCAGTGACGTGGATACATCTCGTTGCAGAAAATAAATCAAGTAAACCAAGTAAATAAATAAATAAAAATTCTTACCTAATGAAGATATAAGGACGATCAAAAAAGGGCGCGTCCTTGTGTCATTACTTTTGAACACGTGTGCGTGTTTTGAAATTGATCGAGTTTAAGTCAATTACTTTTCGATTACATGCAGATAAATATATTATAATCAACATACATACATACACATATATATATATATATATATTTATACATGCACACATACGTATATCAGTTCGTAGAACATTATCTATTTCTATCTCAATCGGATATTTGATACAAAGTAGGAGGTGTGACGGGGCGGATGAGGATGAGGCGAGGAGGGGGTTGTGATGGGGGTTGAGGTGGTCGATGAGGTGGAGGACGAGGAGGTGTCGGCAGAGGATGTGGTCGTATGCTGTACAAACGATATTCCTGGCCCCGTATTACGACGTGGGGCGCGTACGTAGAGAGCGTCGTTGGCTCCACCGGACAACGCCACGTGATGGTAATGGCCGCGATAATTATTTAGATAGCAGAGGATATATGCGTCCTAGCGCAGCATGGGACCTCGGCTACGTGGTTTCCATGGTGCCCCTGTCCCTTTAACGCGGATACGTGCTTGCCCGAAGCGTTTACTCGCCACTTGACTCTGTCCATTGCTAATCCACCCCCTCGTCTCCACCTCCTCCTCCTCCTTCCCCCATCCCCGCCCATCGTCGTCGTCATCGTCATCATCATCTTCCACCGTCTAACTTCTTCCTCTTTTTTTTTTACGTCTTGACCTTCCTTTTTTTGTTTGTCTTTGCTCGTTTATCATAGATTTACATTAGTTTTGTATTATTTTTTTCTTCTATTCTCGATTTTATCGTTGAATGATAAAATATGTCTACGTATGGTATTTATGTAATCGTATGATTAAATGAATGAATATTTAAATAATACAATGTGTATATATATATATTTTTCTTTTGGAATATATGTATATATTAAATATGTATTATATATATTGTTAATAATTATTATACAATATAATATAATATTATGTTTATATGATATATTTTAATAATTATTTAAGTTATTAAATTAGAATGAATTATTTAAATAATAAAGAATCGACCATACAATACTAGAGTATATAATATGTGTGTGTGTGTGTGTGTGTGTGTGTGTGTGTGTGTGTGTGTGTGTGTGTGTGTGTGTGTGTTTGTGTATATTTAGTATTACATCTTAACTTCCTTTTGGAGACATATTCCTCCTCTGTACGAAACAATCCATTTATAACGACCAGGATACCAATGATATATTGTTATACGAATATTATACAAGCAACAGTTTATCTCCATCGTTATCATTTACGTGAATCCACATCTCACCAATCACAATAGGTTATTCAATTTTTATGTCATGGCGACTCCCACGGTGAACGATTCCAACTTAATGTTTTCATTAATTATTTTTATATTCGTATATTATTTTTATATTCGTATATTATATTTACGTATCTTATTCGACAAATTTCGAATTAATCGTACGAAACACTCGTATGTTCTCTTCTACAAATTGATTTAACATCATAATCGATCTAATACGACTTATATTATATATTTGATTTGTAAAATGATAGACAACTTACTTTCGTACGTCGTTCTACTTTCGTTGGTTCAAATGATACGAATTGTTTAAATTCGAAGAACGATTTTAGAAGAGACACCCATCTAAGTTGACTGCTTGTATCACACTGAGGATTATTATATCTTCCAAATGTTTGTTTGGTACGTTACGTTTACAAAGACAAAAGAAAACAAAACAGAAAAGAAAAGAAACAAACGTACGTATGATATACTAAGCGTGTCTTTTATCTTATTGCCAAGACAGAACAAATCAAGGTTAACCTTCGATGTATTATCGTTGCATACTGTAAACACATTATTTCCAAACGTATACGTTTATTACTATATTAGAAAAACATTAAACGAACTACGGAACGAAAGTCTATGGATGATGAGCCTTAAGCTTTACTGAACGATTTTAAAAAATCCCGATTACTCCTCTTTGGTTGAGAGTGGGAGAGGGAGAGGGAGGGGTACGCAGTTGCACTTGTAATTTTACGAAACCGAAATATTCGTAATTTCACGATTGGCGAGAAATAAATCAGTGCGAAGAATATTCGAGAAAAGAGTAAATCGATTTGTCGAACAGACTTGAGAAACTTTTGACCCGTTTCATTGTTGGATGTAAAAAAAAAAAAAGAACGTTCGATCCGTAAACTTTTAATGTATGCATTAGTGTTACTAGCGTTAATCCTAACGAATTCATTCGCGTCTTCTTATTACGATCTAGCGTATTAATGTGTACGTAAAATTTATCGAGACGTTAAGGTCGGTCAACATCGATACGGCATATCGATACAGCATATCGATACGAAACGATTTGTTATCGCAAAATCAATACGATCTTGAAGAAACTGAACAAATACCTAATGGGATACATAAATTGTATACCCAATAGTATCATATCTATATGCATGCAATCCAACGAACTTATATACATACGTTATTCGTTATTCAAACGTTTTTCAATGATTTGCAATTCGTTATTCATTATTTACGGATTGATTACACCGAATTTGCCGTCAAGGAGTATTAGAACGAACGGTATTTAATTTATGAGTGA
This sequence comes from Dolichovespula sylvestris, assembly GCA_918808275.2. Classification (NCBI taxonomy): domain Eukaryota; kingdom Metazoa; phylum Arthropoda; class Insecta; order Hymenoptera; family Vespidae; genus Dolichovespula; species Dolichovespula sylvestris. The sequence goes on along the minus strand of OU964983.1, from coordinate 2,145,782 downwards.
TATAAAACAGGATCGTCGAATATTCGTTGATCTCTTATACACGAACAATTTGAGAATTTTCATGTCGAATAATTCGACGAGGAACGAAACGAGAAGATATATATTTCCTATGGTGGTTTCGCGAGGGACGCTATTGGGGTTGGATTAACCAGGTCCACCACCACCACCACCAGCACCACCACTACCGACGTGTAGCGAGGAATTACTTCCACGCAGTGAAGCACGCTCCTTGGATCCGAAGCTTGAGTAACGGAAGAAGAGAGAGAAAGAGAGCGAATGAGATAGAAAGAGAGAGAGAGAGAATGAATGAGTGAGAAAGAGAACGAGCGAGTAAGCGAACGAACGAGATAGAAAGAGAGCGAGCGAGCGAATGAGATAGAAAGAGAGTGATCGAACGAGATAGAAAGAGAGAGAGAGAGGGGGGGGGAGATAAAGAGAAAGAGAGGGTCTTCCGATTTTCGCATAAATCAGTCCCGATCCCATGGCCCTTCCTCCTCCGTAGGGAACGAGCGCCGCTTTTACCTCCTTCCTCGTCGTTCCACCCACGGACGAGCAAAGGAGACAACGCGAGAGGAGATTGGAGGAATCGAGAGAGAAAAAGAGAGAGAGAGAGAGAGAGAGAGAGAGAGAGAGAGAGAGAGAGAGAGAGAGAGTAAGAGCAAGATAGATAGATAGTGAAAGAGAGAACCAGAGACAGAGAGAGAGAGAGAGAGAGAGAGAGAGAGAGAGGGATGGAGAAAGAGCAGCAGAGCAGCGCTATTTTATTGCTGGCTTAATAAATGGAGGCTCTTTTATTTGCCGAAGCCGAGCATCCGCTCGCAGTTTGCCAACCTGTTTGCTAACAACAAATTAATCGGGTGACGTATCCCGGCGCGCACGTAGAGATACGCTTCTCTCTCTCTCTTTCTCTCTCTCTCTCTCTCTCTCTCTCTCTCACAAAAGGTGCTCACATATACCTATATACAATCATACATACATACATACATTGCTTACGTGGAATTACGTACTATACGTACGTACGTACGTATGTATTTATGTATGTATGTATGTATGTATGTATGTATGTATGTATGAATGTATGTATGCAGTGATTCCCTCTTACAGAAGAGGACCAACGAGAGTACGGAGCTCGTCGGCGTTCCTTCACCCCTCACGGGACGACCTGCAACCTGCTGCTTTGCTTTACTTTTCTTTTCTTTTCTTTTCTTTTCTTTTCTTTTTCTTTTTCTTTTCTTTTCTTTTCTTTGCTTCGTCCTCTTTATTCTCTCTCTCTCTCTCTCTCTCTCTCTCTCTCTCTCTCTCTCTCTCTCTCTCTCTCTTTATCTCTATCTCTCTTTCTCTCTCTTTCTCCTTGTTTCTTTCTTTTTCTTGTTTGTTTGTTTGTTTGTTTGTTTGTTTCTTTATTTCTCTCGAAAGATCGCGGCACACAACACACAGAGAGAAAACCTTTCCCCTGCGGTGTCTCGCAGTGATACGCACTAAGCACGCATTCGCCAATCTGTAATTCATAACGCGAGCGAACGCTCGCCGTTCTTATTTGCTGGGCCCCCACGCTGAGAGAGAGAAAGATGAAGAAAGGTAGGGGAGAAAGAGAGAGAGAGAGAGAGAGAGAGAGAGAGAGAGAGAAGGCAAGAAAAGAGTTTAGGGGGAGGATATATACTGGGTTCGATCAAAGGGAGGTGAGATGCCAGAGGACCAACCAATGTCACCCGTCTTTCTCTTATTCTCTCTCTCTCTTTCTCTCTCTCGTGGGAATAAAACCTGACCTGGCCAATGTCCCTGCCGATTCGATACTAAAATTTCTTCCTCTCTCTCTTTCTCTCTCTCTCTCTCTCTCTGTCCTTCTTTCATTCTTTCTCTTTCTCCATTCCCCCGCCTCCCCCCACCCTTACTTTTTTTTTTCCTTTTCGAAAGATCGACGCTGTCAATGATTAAGTTATTATCTCACCGCGGGATGTTTTCAAATTATCCATCTTTTTCTCCTCGAAACGTTTTTGCCGTCCGAATGAAGATCTCAAAACACTTTCGTTAGAACGTAACCGAACGTAACTCTTTAATTAATTGTCGAAATCGTTTCGTCTCTTCGACGTTCGTACGTCCTTCTAACTATCATCTCAACGTCGACGATCTATTACCGATTTTCTTTCACTCTTTGAAACTCAACGAGCTCGTCTCAACTTCGTCTCCTCTTCCATCGCCTCGTTTACGTCGATCTTAACGACGTTCTCGTTTTAACGTTGTCGTATAAAAATTATTTCAATTTTCTAACGTCGTCGTTTCTGTTAACTTAACGAAGACGTCAAACGTCCTCCGTTGGATATAAGTAAAATCTATGAAAATCGTTCTTCGTCCTTCCAACGTCATTTTTGTTACCTCGTCGTCCAATCATTCGTTCGTTTTAATCTTTTGACGATCATTGAAACGTTCTTCGTTGGAATTCTTTCTTTTTTTTTTTTTTTATCTTTTTTTACAAAATTAATCGACCCTTTCTAACGTTCGTTGCATCACGTTTATTATCGATCCTTATTCGTTCGAAATCTTCATTGAATCGATTTCGAACGTTTCTCGTTAGAAATTTCGTTACAAAAATTATATTCGATCCTTTCTAACGTTACATTTATTATCGATCTTATTCGTTCGGAATCGATTCAATGAAGATTTCGAAAGTTTCTCGTTAGAAATTTCGTTACAAAAATTATATTCGATCCTTTCTAACGTTACATTTATTATCGATCTTATTCGTTCGAAATCGATTCAATGAAGATTTCGAAAGTTTCTCGTTAGAAATTTCGTTACAAAAATTATATTCGATCCTTTCTAACGTTCGTTGCGTTACGTTTATTATCGATCTCATTCGTTAGTGTTAATCGAATATGAAGATCACAATCGTTATCGTTGGAACGTTCTTAGTAAATTATCTCCCACGTTTCTAACGTACTATGTGTAACTTCGTTATGGGATCTCTTAAAAAAAGATTGTTTTATTTATTTATATACATATATATATATATTTCTTTTTTAACGTTTGTAGCAATCTCGTCCTTGTACGTTTTTTTTTTTTTTCGTAAAACCAACGAACAACATCGAAAACATTTCGTCAGAATCCGATTATAAAAATTCCTTACGTATTTCCGACAAACGCACTTTCAACAATGATCGTCGTGCACGTTCGAGAAAATAACATTTTCTTCGCCCGTTCGATTGTTTGAAAAATTTACAATCGTAAAAATTACGAAAGTGTTGTTGTTTTTTTTTTTTTTTTTATTTTCTTTACCTACACCGTTAGACGATAAATCATATCGAAATGCGTTCTTACACTTTACATTAAATCTCTTTAGCCGTTAGATATCGATCGAAAAAAAGCACACGCACACACGCGCGCTCACAGACACATAGACAGGACCTCTCTCTCTCTGTCTCCCTCTCTCCCTCCCCCCTCTCTCTCTCTCTCTCATTCCCTCGAAACTTTTTCTCCGATGGGATCGATCAATTTCTTCTTAGAGAGTGGTCTCCTCGATTCATTGATTCAGACGGAAAACAGGTTTTGCGGAAAAGAAATAAGAAAGAGGATACACACATGAAGGTTCTCAAGGTTAGTGAGAGCCTACGATCCTTGAAAGATCCAATCGTGGGGTGGAGAGGGGAGAGGGTAGAGGGGAGAGGGGAGGGGGCCTATAGTCGAATAAGAGTTCGAAGGAATCGTTCGATCCTAAATTACAAACTCCCTTTATAAGCATACAAGGGGACTATATCAGCTGCGACGGACATTTCGGCTAACAAATGATTCCCCTAATTCCCTTTTCGTCGAGCATTCACATATAATGGCCGTTATCGTTCCCGACCCACCGGGTTGTCCTGATACTTCAGGATTACCATATTTACGAGGAGCCACGCGATCTCCTACGGGATTCCCTTTTCGCGCGACGATCGTGCCACCTTCGAAGCTACCTTTACTCTATCTATATATGTATATATATATATATATATCTCTCTCTCCATCTATCTATCTTTCTATCTGTCTCTCTCTCTCTCCTCTCTTTCTGTTCTACCTTTGATATCCACGTACTACTTCTCCCCACCCTTGGGAATAATCCAACGATCTAAACTGCATCATTCCCGTCGGTGACTTCTTAAAGAGGAGGACTATTTCTCCTCTCCTCTATCATTCTCCTCTTGATCCTTTCTGTTCTGATTTAATCGAGCCGAGCTCTCAGCGCCGTGGGAATCTTCGATTGTTACTTCCCGAATTCCATCGATCTTATTTTTATATTATAACGTATCACGTCTAACCGTCGGTTATGGTTACGGACATTGATGGAAAGAAAAATTTTCTTTTCTTCTTTTTTCTTTTTGTTTGTTTGTTTGTCAAACTATCGTTACATCTGCACGTTACTTTATTCGTGAAATAATTATATATATATATATATATATATATATATATATATATATATATATGTATATAAAAAAAAGAAAGAAAGAAAGGACAGATAGGAATCTTAATAGTTTACAATCAATTAGATCATTTCAATTGAATGTGATTGTTGTGATATGTATTCGTAATTTGGAAGATACATATTTAAAAATATTGAAGATACTTTATTGGAAATGAAATAAATTATATCGAAGGATGACGGTTAATAGAAAAGGAAAGAAAATATTCAAAAATTATAATCGATATTTAATTAAT
>OU964983.1:2126096-2136096 GCA_918808275.2 Dolichovespula sylvestris | reverse complement strand
GTATAGTTAGTATATATGTACATGCATGCATGTATATATAAATATATATATTTTATAAAGAATTAAGTATCACTTATATTATTTATTTATCATTTATTTAATGAATGCTCTTGATACTTTTCCTTTTTTTCTGTTCCTTTTCCTTTTCTTTTCCTTTTCTTTTTTTTTTTTTTTTGATCGAACCACTTCCGTATTTATTCGATCGTTATTCCGTATTAATTCGTTTCGATTAAATCGATTGTGCCTTGGGAAATAAATCGTTGGTATATGTATACCAATATTTTGTATATATATATATATATATATATATATATATATATATATATATATATTCATAAAATAAAAATGAAATAATTCTTTCGATAACCTTACGATTCATCATTTCGTTCTCGAAATCACACTTTTGTAATCGAACGTTTCATGTTTCGTAAGTAACAATGCGTTTATATCATTAACGGGTCATCGATTGATAAATAAAATCTAATAAAAATATTACCTCGAGATATAAAGTATCGTACGATATAATTCGATAAATATATATTTTTTTATCGATTCTCCATACTTTTCGCGAACGCGTATTATATACCGTCGTCAAATTATTAATTAATAACAAAAAGGCATTTTTAATCATATCCTCGGGACGTAACAATCAACGCGATGTAATTCGTTCAATTTTCAATATCGATTCTCTCTCTCTCTCTCTCTCTCTCTCTCTCTCTCTCTCTCTTTCTTTCTTTCTCTCATCCTCTATCCCCTTAAACTATATCATACGTCATCGTCGTCGTCAAAGTATCAAATGCACCGTAAATAAAATTTCAAAATGTATCCTCGCGCGACGTAACAGTTCGCACGAGTGTAATACGAAAATTTTTTCTTCTTTTTTTTTTCTCTCTTTTTTAATATCGTCCGTCGCGCCTTCCGCGAACGTATTTTGTATGGCAATAAATTATAAAACAAAAAAAGAAGAGAAATCACAAATCAAAAGCAAAGCGACCAAAAAGGGGTAACGAAATAAAAAAAAGGGGGCTGTGGCGGGAGGGGTGGGGGGAGGTGGCTGGCAACGCGAATCGCTTCTCGTATTATGGTATATGCGTACGACATTGCGCGTGCTGCCAGCCTGCCACCTACCCTCCCCTCCCACCTCCCCTCGCCACCTTTCCATGTAGTTCCGCCGAGCGCCCCGAGAGCACAGAGGCATTATAAAGCATTACAACGAGTGCTGTTAACGTCCGTGTCCAATCCGCGTGCCGCTTGAAAATAAAATACAAAATAGCGCGCGAGAGCCCGCGACGACAACGCTTTGTATAAAGCTTTCTGTCAAATCCATCGGGGCCAAAGCGTCGGCCCGAGCTTTCGGGGCATCTCTCTCTCTCTCTCTCAATCTCTCTCTCTCTCTCTCTCAATCTCTCAATCTCTCTCTCTCTCTCTATCTATCTATCTATCTATCTATCTCTCTCTCTCGAGCGCGTCATGGCCCGCTCAATTGGACCCTTCGCTCCACTCCCCTCTCTCACTCTCTCTCTCTTTCTTTTTCTCTCGTCCATAAAATAAATGCATCTCTCTTCTATTCCACCCCTCTCTCTCTCTCTCTCTCTGTCCCTCTCATTTTCTCTCTTTCTGTATCTCTATCTATCTCACTCTTACAAAACGTACACCCCCTCCCTCGCACATATATATATATGTATGTATGTATGTATGTATGCATGTATGTATGTATGTATGTATGTACGTATGTATGTATGTATGTATGCGTGTGTATAGGTACTAATACGTCCAAAGAGTATATGTTCGTGTTTTTCAACCCGATAAAAGGGTCAAAGGGTGAAAACGATGAAAATCACTTTTTTCCCTCCCCCTTCCTTCCTCTACAGCCGCGTTTCCACGAATTTTCCAAGCTCGAAAATAGAAAATACAAGGTTCTATACCCCGTGTGAAATTCTCTCTCTCTCTCTCTCTCTCTCTCTCTCTCTCTCTCTCTCTCTCTCTCTGTTTCTCTCTGAACGGGAAATCAATTTCCTTCGTATCCGATGGAATTCGACGATAAATCGGCCACTTTTGTTCGTACCGTAACAAAACATTGGCCGGGAACGTTACGCGACCGTACAACCGTGTAAAACCATAGATAATATTTCGAAATCAATAGCGGACTCTAACCATGAGAAATGCACCGATTAGAAGTCTCTCTCTCTCTCTCTCTCTCTCTCTCTGTCTGTCTGTCTGTCTGTCTGTCTGTATTTCTTCCTTTATCTTTCTAATACAATAACGCTAATGATGACTAGATCGAGGAATAGTAAAATAATGAATAACGAGGAAAGAGTTCGCGTTAGCGTAAATGAAAGGGATTATTTAAACGAAAAGGGGAAAGAAATAATCGTACGTTTTAATTAGAATCATAGAGAGAACCGTTTTGAATCGAGCAACCGTGTAAAATCATAATAGTTAAATTTGATAATGGAGAATAACAAAGAGAAGTTCGCCTCTCTCTTACTCTCTCTCTCTCTCTCTCTCTCTCTCTCTGTTTCTCTCTAACAGAAATATCAGTGGATCAATGGATCATATCGAGAAAGATAAAAAAAATAATGAACGAAGAAGATAAGAGAGAAAAAGAAAATATCGTACATATGATCAGACATATCGTTAGATCGTTAGAGAACCGTTTCAAACGTATAACCATGTAAAATCATAATATTCAAAATGGATAGAGTGAACGATAACAATGAGAATGAATTCACCGTTCTCTTTCTCTCTAACAATAGCAAATGAGATTAGTACGAAGAACAACAAAATAAAGGGAAAGGAACATAACAAAAACGACAACAACAACGATAATAATAATAATAATAATAATAATAATAATAATAATAATAATAGTAAGAATAATAGCAATAACAATAACAATAATAACAACAACAATAATAATAATAAGACTACGCACAATGTTTTCGTTCCTGAACCTCATTGTTATTTATTTCTTCTGGTTATTTTTTCTTTTTTTGTTAATAAAGCCGAATCGACGAAGTCTTACGGGAAAAAAAGTAGCACCAATAATAACCGCAGTAATAATAAAATCGAGTCTAGAAAAAATGAATGAGAAAATAAAAGAAAATAAAAGAAAATAAAATGAAAAAGAAAAAGAAAGGAATCGTAGATTTCATTAGACCGTAGTGGAACGTTCGAATAGTTTGTTTTTTTATTCCCCGCTTTCCCCTTTTTTTGTCTTTCTTTCTTTCTTTCTTTTTCTGGTTCCATTTCCAAGCCAATCGCGAGCTCATTGGGTTTAGCGCTCTCGGGTTAGAATATTCACCTCGGTCAATTTCGTTTTTCCACTTCCACCCACCCCGCGTGTTTAATCATGCTCCCGGAGGGTGGTTCCAGCCCTGTGATGGTGTCGTAGTCATAGCCATAGCCGTATCCTTATCCGTATCCGTAACCGTATTCGTATCCGTAGCGCCGTAGGGCCGTAGGGCCGCAGGGCTGTAGCGTTGTACCCGATGCTGCAGGATCCTCGTCGAGAGTTAGCTCCAGTTGAACCAGTATGGGAGCCAGAGTTGGAACTGGAAGCTAGAGGATGAGGAAGTGGTGGTGGTGGTGGTGGAGGTGGTGAAGGTTGTGGTGGTGGAGGTGGATGTGGAGGTTGAGGTGATGCTGGTAGTAGTAGTAGCGGAGGTTGAAGTCGGTGTAGTGGAGTGGGCGAATGGGTGATGGGTGGGATGGGGTGGGGTGGGGGAGCGATCCAGGGCGGCTGCAATAGCACCGCCGCTCTCTGCCGTCATTTGTCAGGGGCTGTCGCGCCACGAGCGTGTTTCTGTTCCAACGGCGCAGATAGCGGCCCATCCATAGGCCGTTCATCTTTATTCCTTTATATATAGAGAGAAGGTTGCATCCCCTTCCACCTAGCGCGCACTCTTACCCCTAACACCCACCTCCTCCTCCTCTTCATACTCCTTCCAGTACCTCACCTACTCTTCATTCGTCTCTCTCCATGGTCCACCTATCCCTCTCTTTCTTTTTCTCTCTCTCTCTCTCTCTCTCTTTCTCTTCTTCTCCTTCCTTCCTTCCATCCATCCTTCCATCCTTCTCCTCCCTCCACGTTTCAACCTCCAACACGACTCCCTCGAACTCATTTAATTACAACAAACAATTTATTAGGTCCATCCCGGGATACGCCCACGATGCCTCTCGTTTTGTTTTGGGGGAAAGGGGTGCGGGAGGACAGCGAACACAAGGGGTACGGTATGGGGCTTCAACGTTTTCGGGACACTCGACCGGGATATTCGTTCTTTACTTTCGTTTCTGATTTTATAGATTGAGCGAGTGGTTATATTTATATATATATTTATATTGTTTCGGAATTTATGTTATTTAGAGGAATTATTTCTAGGGAGTTCTCGCACAAACCATTCGTCGTTTTTCCATCTTACTCGCAGAAGTTTCTGCGTTATTATTTTCTTTTTTTTTTTCTTCTTCTTCGTCTTCTCGTGAATTTTTATACGCAAGCACAGCGATACAGAATCGGGATCTAGTCATTAGGAATATATGTCTAGGGATAATGACACATTTACGGAGAAAGAAAAGATATTTTTTTTTTTTTTTTTTTAATAAACGTTCGGGAAAATTAATTTGAAGAAATTTTCTTTTTTTTTCGTGAATTTTTATGCACAGGCACAGCGATTCAGAATCGGGATATAGTTACTGAGAATATAAGTCTAGGGGCAATGCACATTTATAAAGAAAAGTTTTTTTTTTTTTTTATAGAAAACGTTCAGGGATACTATTTCAAAAATCAAGAATATTTTGCGATCCTATCGTCCATCGTTTTTCTTTCTTTTCTTTTCTTTCTTTTTTTTTTTTTCTTTTTTAATTTGAATTCGTAATTTTTTTTCCCGCGAATTTTTATCCGTCGGACGAATGATTTAGAATCGTGATATAATTCCGACGCACGAGTCTCCTTCCTCAATGCGTTCTTTCCCTCGTTTCTATAAACCATCGAGAGGATTTTTTTTTTCTAAACGAAAATTAAAATTATTTTCTTACTTTCCGATCCTCTCGTTACCTCTCGGTGAATTCTTCTTGTGAATTCAAAATTCGTCCTCCATTTTTGTTCTGTGAATTTTTTGACGTCGCAACGTCGTCACAGATAATCCGTATTTCAACAATTAAAATATTCCAAAATGAATACGTAGAAAATAACTCTCTCGTTATAGCTAATGGCGTTAAGTAGATTCGTTCGAAGAATATTAAAAAAAAAATAAAAAAATAAAAAAATAAAAAGAATAAAGAAAAAAAATGGTAATATTTCGCGATCTTCAAATCCTTTCGAATTTCAAGTTCGTCTTCGTTGATTTTAATTCTGTGAAATATTATCTTTTTTTTTTTTTTTGTTTATTAAGACGCACAAGCGATCTCAATGAATAGGGTTTAGATAAATTGAAAGCAAAAAAAGAAAGAAGAAGAACGGGAGGAAGAAAAGAGAAGGGAAAAGAAGAACAAATCTGATAATGACGAATTTTAACACGATGTAGAGAGAGAGAGAGAGAGAAAGAAAGAAAGAAAAAACTGAAAAAGAAAAAAGAAAGACAGAAGAGAAAAGAATTCTTGTTTATAGAAAGCGAATTTAGATCGGTATCACATTGGAATAATTCAAGGGGAGATTATATATACATATTTATACATACATACATACATACATACACACACACACACACACACACACACACACACACACACACACACACACACACACACACACACACACATATAGGACTTGCAATTATATCCATCCGTACTGCTACACGTCTCTTACAACATTTCGTTTCTTACCCACGCGAAATACGAAATATGATTAAAGCGATGGAAGAGAAGCGAGTATAGAATATGGGTGGTTTAGTAGTAGTGGTAGTAGTAGCAGTAGTATTAGTATTAATAGTAGTAGTAGTAGTATGCGAGCCACGCATGCAATTTCCATGCCAATGAAAGTGGTTTCTCCCGCTTAAGAGTTCTCCTCTGTTCGCGTGTTTTCCACGCCGTGCCGCCAATTATCACGCCGCTAAGGAAAAATAATATTACCTCTTGAGACTCAGTACGTAATCCCCACTTTTACCTCCCTCACCACCAACACTTCCACCATCTTTACCTCCAGCTTCACCTCCTCCTCCTCCTCCTCCTCCTCCTCCTCCTCCTCCTCCTCATCTTCCTCTTCCTTCCTCCTTCTTTCTTTCTGTTTCTTTGAAAGATGACTACCACTTTGTTGTAACTTTACTACTAACGATCCGTCCTTGCATCTTTGTTAGGTTCGCACGATCCCTTACGTGGGTTTGTTGTATATCATGCTTCTCCTGACCGAGCGAGTTCGTGCGGCCGTTTAAATTCGTTCCTATGAACTTCGACCTTTTTCTTTACCTTCTTTTCTCTTTTTTTTTTTTTTCTTTCTTTTACCTTTTTTTCGAGAGATGTATCGAAATTTTTTCTCTTTTAGAATTATTATTATTATTATTATTATTATTATTATTATTATTATTATTATTATTATCTTATTTTTTTCTTTTTTACGTTCTCGTATTAATATTATTCAATATTATTATTATTATTAATATTATTCGATAATAATAATAATTATTATTATATATTAATATAATTAAATAATTAATAATAATTAAATATTATTAATATATTACTATAATATATATTATTATATTATTATAATATATTATTAATATATAATATATTATTATTATTCCTTATTTTTTTCTCTTTTACGTTCTCGTATTAATATTATTCAATATTATTACGCGTAATAGTAATATCATGTAACGTTATTGTGCGAATATATGTGATATTATTACGTTCATGTGTTTGGTTTTATTTTCTGTTTTGTTTTTGCATTTACTTTGTTTCTCGAATGTTAGCATTCTTTTTTTTTACACACTTATCGTAAAATCATCTTCCATCGATATCCGTCGATTATATTTCTTTGTTCGTTTGATTCTTAAATTGACATTTTTCGAATTAATTACAGGTATATTGATTTGTAACGAGGTGATATTTATCTTTCTGATAAATTTAATATTGATCTTTTTTTTTGCAAACTTTCGAGGACGATACTACGATCGATATGCGTTTGATTCAAAGGATACGTTAGATAATGTAAATTTTGTTTCGTTATAACATTTGTTCGTTCATTTTATTTTAAATTAATTTTTGGTTAAGATATTCATTATTATTTCATCAGATACACACACACAGACACACACATACATATACACACGCAAAGTGTATGAATAAATTCTTACAAAATGATATCCGTGATTAGCATAACTTTAATCGTGAAATTTGAAATTCGTCAAATTTAAAAAAAGAATAAAAAAACATCTATTTTCAATCATTTCTAAAATTGTAACTTCTCTGAAAGGATTATGGACCCGTTTAATTATTAATCCATTCGCAGTGATTTACGCACGTCAATCGTTGCGAATAAATAAATTCAATAAATAATAAATAATAATAAAAAATAATATATAATAATAATATTAATAATAATAATAATAATAATAAATTAGAATAATAAAAATAATTTATTTATAATAAATTTAATATTGAATCAATCATTAAAGAAACAGTAAAGGTCTTACAGTAAGAAAAATCTAGAGAGCGTGTATTTACCCTTTCGTATATATTGATAAAATTTTGAAAGCTTATATATATATATATATATATATATATATATATATACGCCATTCGTGTTTATATATAAATATATCGGCTTGTGTGAACGTATATACATATATGCCTTTCGTAGTCAAACGTTTAAAAAATATAACCATCGATTGCCAAAATTGAATCAATCGAATCAAATCGATGTACAATCTACAATTCGATCGATTTTAGATAAGATCTAAAAATCACAACCACCGGTCGATCGTTGTCGATCGATCGATTAATCAAATCGAACGGTTCAATCAACCGCGATCGGTCGCGTTTCTCGCGACGAGATCGACGATTTGATGGTCAATCCGTTCGCACGGAGGATATTTACTCCCGCCCCTGCCCCCGTCCCCCTTATCTCCCTCACCTTGTCTCTTTCTAATCGTCAAAGTCGTAGATCCATCATTGCTCGTGATCAACAAGGACGTGCTCGGGCAGAGAAGGCACGGGAAGGAAAAACCGTTCGAAAGTTCTCGGCATAACAAACCTCTCGCCGCATTATTCCCGCGTATTTTATCGTTTATTCATTTGCTCTGCTATTGTTTGCATTTTTATTTATGTTTTCTCTTATAAAATTCGTTCGTGTCGATATATTAAAAAACAAGAAAAGAAAAGAGACTGCAGTTTCTTTCGTTCCAACATTGATACATATTCTTAATATCGAATGTGTATTGATACATGGTTAAAAAAAAAAAAAACATAATAATAATAATAATAGTTACGATATGGTTGCTAATCATTTTCTCCCTTCTTTAACCGGGAAATTTTGTAATTGACGTATCACGTGCATATTAATCGTTCGATCAAAGAAAAAAAAAAAAAAAGAGAGAGAAAAATTGCAATTTTTTTTGGGACGATTATTGCATCAATAACGCGATTAGTCGTCGTATACGCCCATTAATCGTTTCGCACGAAAAGTTAAGACTTTCCGTGGTATGATAACGAATGTCCTCCCCACGTTGGTAGTCCAAAGAAATCTCGACTTCTTAGCGCCACGATGGGCACCCATAAAGTCTTGCACGGTTGCGATGAATCATAACGATTTATCGTTCTTCGGGACCAAGCGTTTTCATAAAAGCGCGTTTATCTTACGTGGGACGCATTTTACCTCGTCGAGAGAGAGAGAGAGAGAGAGAGAGAGAGAGAGAGAGAGAAAAAAGATTTTAAATTTTATTTTAAAGTATATATATATATATATATGCTTATGCCTTGGGAAACGGTATCTCATTGTGTATCTACCCCTATTTGTGTATTTTAAAATGAGCGACAAAAAAACAAAAGGAAAGAATTGAAAAGTAATCTTCCAATATTTTTCCATTGGTCAAATAATTCATCGTATGCCTCAATTCGTGCGTTCAATTTGTGTCAATGAACGATTTAAATAAATAACGTTAATATTTCTTCTTTTCTTTTTTTTTTTTTTTTCTGAGAACATTTATTCCTGGCACTATTGATGATGTTTAATCTTTCGTCGCAATGAGAAAATATAAAGAATTATAAAGAATTTAATATTTTTTGTATGGAAATGTTTATCGACGGCTCGATCGACATATTTAATTCGTTTTAATCGAAGGTATAGATAATCTAATATTTTTTTTTTTTTAATCTAATATTATTGGATTAAAAAAATGTAAATAATATAATAATATTTCTCTGTTTTTTTTGTTTTGTTTTTGAAAAATTTATTCATAGCTTAATTGATACTTAATTTGTCATTGCAATGAGAAAATATGAAGAATCTAATAATTTTTATGCAAATGTTTATCGACAGCTCGATCGACGAGTCCAATTTGTTTTAATCGAGGGTGTAGATGGGGATAAATTAAAAAAAAAAAAAAAAGAAAAGAAAAGAAAAAAGATAAAAAGAATTCAAAGTGCCGTACACATCGTTTGCATGCATTAACCATCGATTTACAATTTTCCTATTATCAACTCCCCATAATAAAAAATTTCTATGAAATAGAAATTATATCGTAATAATATTTCATGTTAAGTAATATGATTTTGATAACACGCAAACTATGTATAAAATAAATATAAATAAATATATATATATATATATATATATATATATATATATATATATATATATATGTACTTATACGGCACTGAAACATTTTTGCATTTTTGCATTTTTGCATTTCCGGCTTGCAGCTGCGAAAATTATATATCAGGAAGGGTATCGAGTGACAGTGTATTTTACATTGGCTTTATCAAGATTACAGGCGTATGTGGGCCGCATCGTCGCAACCATGGGGAGAAGGCCGATGCTCTCGATAATGAAAAAATAAGTGTTGGG
>OU964983.1:2083596-2121096 GCA_918808275.2 Dolichovespula sylvestris | reverse complement strand
CGTCGAACTTGTTTTAACATTATACAGAGGAGGTTCTTTTTTTTTCCAGATATCTCGAAATCGTAATTACTCGTACACGATTTAATAATGACAACGATAAATTTATTTATCATTACATTTTATCGTATTATCTCCAATCGTCGTTCGGTTATTTGTTACGTAACATTTTTTTCATTGGTTAGATAAATTTGGAAATATTTGCTTCTCTTTTCGAATCGAATCGTACGACTGTCAGATAAAATTATTTTTCTATTTCTAAAATTATATTTCTATTTCTCGATTTTCTTCGTCTTTAGATCCATCGACGAGGAATGCAATTTTAATGAATTTTAAGTAAAATTCGAATCATTGATTTTGATTTGATTTTTTTCTTTTTTTCTTTCTTTTCTTTTCTTTTTTTTTTTTTAATCGCGATAATGTTAAGAATTTTAAGTTTGAATATTTAATATCTTACTAAGGAAATTAGGATTAGAAAGTAAGATCATCCTTGCAAGTTCTCGATGAGAAAATCAAAAATTACTTATTTTTGACAAATAAATCACTTTCAATATCAATTGAATTCTCTTCAAATAGAAAAATCAAAGAAACGAAACACATAAACTAAGATAATAAATCAAATATTAAAGCTTAATTAAAAATAATAACTCGTGAAGATAAAATAAAAATCACTGAATATTCATCGAAGCATCTATATCCAATTTTCGACGAGAATTAATCGCTTTTTAATTTTCTTCGAAATATTTCTAAAAATAGAGAAAACAAAAAATAAAAAAAAAGGGAGGAAAGAAAAAAAAATACTATGATAGATAAAAGAAAAAGAAAAAAGAAAAAGAATGTAGAAAAATTGTAAAAAATTTACCGAACGATAATCTCAAGCGCAAATCATTCGAAGATCATTCGTTCGTATCGTCCCTTAGGAATGTTTTTTTTCCTTTTTTTTTTTTTTCTTTTTTGAAGAAAAGAAGAAAACCAAACAGGAAAAAAAAGGAAACACATTGCAAGAATATTCAATGTTTAACGTGGTAACAGGATAAAAAAAAAAACGTGTATTACGTTTCCGCATGATCTTGAATATCATTAATACCGAAACATACTAGGGAAAATTTAGCTAGACATGTTTGAAAGTTTGTACGTACGAGCGCGGTATATATATATATATATATATATATATATACATACATTTACGTTTTCGTTTTATACAGAGAGAAGAGAAAAACCTCGGTAACATTCAAGACAAAACAGGTATAGGAAACATTTTTCCTCGGTTTTCCTACGCAACGAGTTGGACAAGGTCCCTGGAGAAATTTCTGTAGTCGGGTATATTAACACCGTCGAAACGTAATTATTATTCTCTACATCGTCGGCGAGGAGAACACTTCGCGGGTTGGCAAGTCCCGTGCTTATGGCGTATAATGTTTCGTCTTTTCTTTTTTTTTTCCCCTCTTTTTTTCTCTCTCTTCGTTTTTTGTTCCTCTTTTCCTTTCCTCCTCCTCCTCCTCCTCCTTCCCCTCCTCCCCCCTTCTACTCCTCCCTTTCCTTTCCTTTCCTTTCTTTATGCGCGAGGACGCGAACCTTGTACTGTTGTTTTTATTTATACGTCTCACGTTGTATGTACATAACTCCTGCCTGGAACATTGCTACTTGGATTATTTCTTGAAAATTATTCAAAATTCACTGGCGCGATATTAAAAGTTTCTTCTATCTTACATTAACGTCCGTTCGTTTTTAAAATCGTCATTAAGAATATATCCCCTCTTTCGTCAACATTATCCGTTCGTTAACGATTAATTTTATGATTGTTGTCCAATATTTTCTGTTAACTATAACAACTTCTTTAATCGTGTAATCATCGTTTCTATCGTTTCTTATCGAAAAGAATTTTTTCTTTTATTTTCTTTTCTTATTTAATTTTTTTTTCATTATGTTTATCTTTGATATTCAATCGGTTATTATTTGAAGAGGTCGAACATTATTTAAAAAAGAAAAGAAAAAAAGAAAGATAATAATTATCATAAAAATAATAATAATAATAGAAGTACAATAAAGTGATGATTATGATGATGATGATGATGATAATATTAATAATAATAATAAGAAGAAGAAGAATAACAACATCAACAATTACAACAATGTAAACAACAACAATAGTAATAATAATAATAATAATAATAATAATAATAATAATAATAATAATAATAATAATAATAACAAGAACAATAATAACAGAAACAACAACAGTGCCAACGACAATAAAAATAATAATAATAATAATAATATTAATAATAAATCTAATAAAATTGAATAGACCAATTATCGCCGTATATATAAATATATATATATACACACGCGCGCGAGCACACATACATACATATTAATTTTGAATAAAGTCACACGGTACATTACACGGGACACACATTCCCATGACACGATACTCTCTTACGAAACCTCCGAGTTTAAGCAAAGAAACGACGACGTTTGCACAACTTCCTCCTCCCGACTCTCCCTCTCCCATCCCACTACAAATCCCTCACTGCTCCCCCCTCAGCACAACTTTCAGAGTCATACATATACATAAATACATACATACATAAATACATATACATATCTGCGTACATATACATATACATATTCGCATACGTATACATATGTATATACATTTAAGAGTACTCGTGTGTGTTACATGTATATATATATATATATATATATATATATATATATATATATATATATATATATATCCATGTGTGGGATCGAGAAGTTTAATAACGTGATTGAAGGCGCGGCAGCGATCGGAGTGCATTAAGGTCAGATGGGTCCAGGAACGTAAAGATAATAAGCCGCCAGCCACCGATCGACCGAGAGTTAAATAAGCTCTTCTTCTTCTTCTTCTTCTTCTTCTTCTTCTTCATCCTCCTCCTCCTCCTCCTCCTCCTCCTCCTCCTCCATCTCTTCCTCTTCTTCCCGGGTCAGGACGTACGTAATGCGTATAAAAGACTCATTTTGTCCGATATTACGATGAGAAATATAGAGATTTCGAGTTGAACATTGGAGGGGGTGGGAAGAGAGGGAATGGTAAGAAGAATTATTCTCTTTTTTCCTCTCCCTCCCTCCCTTCCTTCTTTCCTTCCACCTTCCCTCTCTCACTACCCCCTCCCCAACGTCCTGACGCATCGCCGGCCATTATATTAAAATACAACAACGGTAACGTCGTAAGAAATCAACAACGACAACGACAAGGAAAGACGAAATAGAAAAAAAAGTTATTCGAAGAAGATCGATTAAAACGTAAATATCTAATAACCACCAATGCGATAGCTAATGACATTCTAACGTAGCGTAATCTCCACGTAACGTATAAATACACGAGTATATCTATCCATCGATTTTTTTTTATATAAATCCAATTGGACACGAAAGGTTTCCCAGGACCAGTGTCTGTGTCTATCGGGGTTGAAGTTGGGATTGGGGTGGGTGGATTAACGTAGTGTCTGGGATGGGTAGGTGGGAAAGAGAAAGAGGGTTGGATTGTATAGGCTGTGAGTACTCCTCTCTCGTAGGATGAACATTTTTCATAAGAGAAATGAACGTAGCGAGTGAACCTCCTGTTCTGTACGGTGGATGATTGAGAGGAATGAGATAGAGAGAGAGGGAAAGAGAGGAGGAAGAGAGAGGGAAGGGATGGGGGGTACGAAGCGATCGGGAACGAGGTCAGCTAGGTCGGAGCGCATAAAAATAATAATCAATCGAACGAGCGGTCGACGAGCGGTAAGTGAGAGCTCGGCAATTACGCGGTGGCGGCGGTGCCTGTGCTGCGGTTTTCAAACGGTCCTGGTATATACGATGGGTATGGAGTAGAGTAGAAGAGTCAGCATCGGTAGGTGGTAAGAGGGAAGAGGGAAGAGGGAGGGATATGGAACCTCCGGCGCTTCCTCCTATACCGCCCTTAATTCACCTCCTCCTACTCCTCCTCCTCCTCTTCCTCTTCCTCCTTCTCTTCCTTTCTCTCTCTCTCTCTCTCTCTCTCTCTCTCTCACTCTCTCTCTCTTTACGGTTTGCCCTTCTCGCTTACGCTATCATAACGTAACAACGCGAGACTCCCTCGCTTTATTATTAAAAGTTAAAATTCCACTGGGAGCCGGAGGCGATCTTGTGGCGAACCATCTCTCTATTTTCTTCTTTTTCTATCCATCTATCTATCTATCTATCTATCTCTCTCTCTCTCTCTCTCTCTCTCTCTCTCTCTCTCTCTCTCTCTCTCTCTGTATGTATATATATATATATATCACTCTCTTGGTGCTTTTTTTATGGACTCGTACAAACGTTTATTGGCGAGGTACTCGAGGCTCGTAAGGGAGCTGGTAGAACTCCTGTGTAGAGTGAGGAACACAATCCCTCTTCTTCCTCCTCATCCTCATTCTCATTCTCATTCTCCTACTCTCTTCCCATTACTACTACTACTACTAGTACTACTAGTGCTGCTAGTACTACTACCATGACTACTCTTGACTTTTGCGTTACTATTCTTTTATATATGTATATATATGTGTGTGTGTGTGTGTGTGTGTGTGTGTGTGTGTGTACATATATACATATATATATAATATAAATATATATACATATTCTTATAACGTCGCTCTCCTTGAAAATGGACGATCCTATTTATCTCGTTGAAATAACTTATCGTCTATATTATTTGAATTATAACTATAATTAATTATTCATATGTAAGAATCCGTTATTCACGATTCATGACGATAAATGGTAATCGATTGAGATTTTATTGTTGTTACCGTGGTATAGTCAATGATTCGTTTCGATCGTTCGTTTTTTCTTTTTTTTTTTTTTTTTTTTTGTAATTACGCCTCTCTATGATCGACGATTTTTAAAAAATAGTTTTTGCCTTTGATTTCATTTGTACGTCATTGTTTGGATTATTTTATTTTATTTTATTTATTGAAATTATTTATTCATCATCGTCTTGTTTTGTTTACGATATTTCTAATGATAGATAACATTATGCGAGCTCGTGATTTTATTTTATTTTGTTTTATTTTATTTTATTTTATTTTTTTTTTTTTTTTAATCAATTATTTTGCTCCCGTTCGTCTAATTACGAAAATAATTATAGTAAATTATGGTATATAATGAAAATAATTGTCCTATAGTCTTACCTATAAGAAAGTACATACGTATTATATATATTCATCATTTACTTGAGATACTCTATTTATATCTTTATTCTTATTATTATTATTATTATTATACTGTTAACTGTTAACTGCAAAGATTTAATTAACTTTGTCATTATATGAAATCCTTGGTATTGCTTAGCGAGCGATTATTATTAAATAATAAAGAGAAAAGAAACGTGGACGTATAAAATGATTGAAACTCTTACGTGGACAATAAATTAAATCAGAGATGATATTACACGCACGTACGTCTTATTTATGAAAGACTTTCTAAACCTATCAACGGTTTAGACTGAGACTGGAGGATTTCTCGACTTTGAGTGTAAATAAATCAAACAAAAACGGGGAACGTCTAAGGAAAATAAACGAAAATCGTAGTCGACATTCAAAATATTGGGTTTGGCTTATATAAGTAACGTTGGCAGTTTCATTCACATTATATCCGAACAAATAACGACGGTATTTTTTTTAGAAAAATTTTTTAACAATTACAAATTCAACATTGTACTGTTTTATTATTTTTGTCATACCTAACAATATTAAACATTTCGATGTTATTTAGTAATATTATTACACGATTTAATGTTTATACTATTTATTTATTCTACTATCGTTGTTTATTTTGTTATTATTATCGTTTTGTTTGGATATAGAGAGAGAAATGAAAATTTCAATATTATTTAGAATTAATAGCCAAACTTTGTTGTCCAAATCTTCATTATTAGAGTAATCTTAATTATATCAGTATATTATATTAATATAATGTAATAAATTATACCTATGTATATATAATAAATATATTACTTTATTAATAATAACTTTTTTTAATATAAATACTATTATATAATATTAATATTACTATTCATACTAATTACCATCCTCTTAGTATCAATGTCACTTTAATATAATCATTACAATTAATATTAATATAATATAGTATACTAATAATGAGCCAGTAAATAGTTATAGAAATTCTATAATACTAAAATAATATTTGTTATTTATTTATTTTTCTTCGTGTTTACTTCGTTATTTATCTAATTCCTATACACAATATTGCATTAATCTGTTAATCGTTTAATTAAATTAAATTAATTCTTTTCTTCTTCTTTTTTCTTATATCCCAAATAACTATTAGAAACAATTAATAATTCGAATAATTTAAACTTACGTCGATCAATTCGACAAATGGCATCGTTGCTATCGCATTGATTTGTTAATCGTTTGATTAAATTAAATTTAATTAATTGAAAAAAAAAAAAAACTATTAGAAACAATTAATAATTCGAATAATTTAGACCTTCGTCGATCAATTCCAAATGGGTCGTATCGTTGCTGTCTTTTTTTTTTTTTTTATCTGTTACGTATGTAAGGGACGAGAAAAATTGAGAACGATTAAACGAAAGGGTAACGTTGTATCGTAGAGCCGCTGAAATTGTTTAAAGGGTTTGCCAGAGAACGTACGGGGATCGCCATTTACTCGGCAGAGTGATTGAAACGCGTTAACGGTGACGGCATTGCTATGGAATATTTAAACGGAACAGGGGTCGCAAGCTAGCTCTATGCCGGGGTGTAACCGTAGCGAGCTGGAAAACCGCAGGCAGCTCGTCTCTGCTCGTCCACATTGAAATTCCCTATCACCGAAAACTATCACCGCAGAACATTTCGAGGGTTCATAAACAAACGCATACGGGCAGGCCAATTTCACGACGAGCCCGGCCAGCGATAAAGTTAAACTGCGCATCGGTGTGCTTTTTTTGTTTCTTTTTATTTGCTTCCTCTCTCTCTCTCTCTCTCTCTCTCTCTCTCTCTCTCTCTTCGTTTGTTTTGGTTTTTTTTTTCTTCTGTCCCCTTTTTTTTTCTTTTGTTCCAATCTTTCTTTCTCCTGATTGGGCGTACAATCGACGTCGTGCTTTAGTTTCGAGTAATTGTCATACATATGCACTCGTCGCATATACACACATTAATTTGACGACCAATTGTAATCGTTATTTGGAAAAATTATTTCATCGGCCCTATTCGTTTAATTCTATTGAAATTAATCGTCTACGATGAATTGGCATTAACGAGATTTAACGCGATGCATTATTGCACAATATTCTAATGGTATGACTTAGATCGTTTGATGTGATTTGATTTTTTTTTTCTTTTTTCTTTCGTATTCGTGCGCATGAAAACACGAGTACATTCGTAATTTGTTGCAGCTTGATTGTATAGATCATTTTATAGAATTTGATTATTTAATATTTTCTGTATTATTTTAATATCGATACAAATTAATTAACGCTAATTATAATTATAATTCATTTTTACGTCGGCGTAACGAAACACTAAATTATTTTCGTTAGGTTTCAATTACTTTTACAAAAATTCCTACGATCGTGTAAAACTGTTGGGACATCTTTTAACAAAAGAAAAAAAAAAAGAAACCAAAAAGAAAGAAAGAAAGAAAGAAAGAATATACAATTTCCTTCTTTTTTTTTCCTTTCTTTTTTTTTTTTTTTTTTGAACAGAGACAGATATACTATTCGAGTAATCGATAAGAACACGAAAAGAAGATAACAAATAAATAAATAAATAAATAAATAAA
Source organism: Dolichovespula sylvestris (assembly GCA_918808275.2). Taxonomy (NCBI): domain Eukaryota; kingdom Metazoa; phylum Arthropoda; class Insecta; order Hymenoptera; family Vespidae; genus Dolichovespula; species Dolichovespula sylvestris. The sequence goes on along the minus strand of OU964983.1, from coordinate 2,113,314 downwards.
GAGTATGAAAGAGATACGAACGAAATAAAATAAAAAAAAAAAGGAAAAAGAAAGTAAATAAATTTCGTAAGAAACGAACGAGGGAGAATGATAATCGACGTGGAATATAAATTCGTACATCAAATTCATTTCATTATCCATAGAAAATGAGCCGTTAATAATATACACGAGGAGAGATCGTAGTAATACCAACAGTATCATCCTTTTTATGGTTTAGTATGGTAAAAGGGAGACGTTCGGTGGTAAAGAGAAAGGGAGAGGGAAGGGTGAAGGTGGTGAAAGAGGATAGAGGAGAGAGAGAGAGAGAGAGTGAGAGGGAACGAAAAGATAATACTTGAAAGAGTATCTCTTCAACGTAATTTTACGTCGTCGTAAACTGAACGTCAGGCTTTAGAGTATAGCCCTAACTTCCCATCATAATAATCATTCGTTCGCTTTTAATCCACTGGTATATTGGCTCCTTTATAGTGTAAAAGGCGCAAGAAGATGTAACAAAAGAAAGTGCAAGGAATATTTATACCACACACCCGCCCCCTCCTCCCCGTCCTCGTCCCCGTTCCACTCCTCCCCCCTCGTCTCGTCTCCTCTCTTTTTCCCTCCGACTATGCCACTTTTCTCCTACCAAAAACAACCACCTCGTGGCTCGTTTACACGAGAAGGGATTTAAACTGTTCGGGGAACGTGATCCTTGCTGATAGCTTCGACATTTTTTTTTTCTACTCTCTCTCTCTCTCTCTCTCTCTCTCTCTCTCTCTCTCTTATTATCATTCTCATTCGCCTTATGTCTCTCCCCTTATCTCCGTCTCTTTCCTACCTTACTTACCGAAGGATCCGTCCGTTCGGTATACAAGAGGAATATATCGTATATAAGACGACAGGACTATGTAGAAATTCAGGACGAACGACCGATAAAATAATTCCGATCGGTGGAGGTGGAGGAGGTGGAGATGGAGGTTCGCGCGATTACGTATTATGCTAAACACGCGAAAATGGCTTTTTAAATGGAACATCTACATTTATGCACCCTACACGTATCCCTTTTATACTATCTACGTCGTCCCTTTTCGTTATAACCCACCACGTTTATTTTTATTTATTTATTTCTTTTATATATATATATATATGTATAATTCTTTTTTTACATACACACACACACACACACACATATATATATATGTTCTTTTTTATCTTGGCTTACTTAAATCTTCTCTTTCTTTTCTTTCGAAAGATCTCTCGCGGCCTGTCTTCGTCGTTTTCGTTGATCGTCGATCGTCGTCGTTCGACGACGAAAGAACGACGGCGTCGAATTAAATGCAATTTTCGTTCATCGTGAGCATGCATAACAAATTGTCGAGAGAATATGTCGAGACGACGACCGCCTCGAGAACGAAAGAACGTCTTTATAGTTAGAAAACCGGGCGGCGTCCTTATATTATATTATGCGCACGTATCGCGGACGCTTTCGTCGCGTCTCGATCATTACGTTCTTTCGATTATTTTTACGAGCTCTCGCATAATAATAATAATAATAATAATAATAATAATAATAATATTAATAATAATGATAATAATAAATAATAATAATATCCGATCGTCGCGAAAAAAATTTCTTTTCTCAAACTTCGAAACTTTTTTAATCGTTACTTTTTGTTTCCTCTTTTTTCTTCCTTTCGTTTTTCTGTTTATTTTAATTAATTAATAAATTGATCAATTAATTTTTTGTTTATTATCCAATCTATTCGAGTTCTTCTATTCGTTTGTTCTTTTCTTTTATTTTTTGTTTTCTTTTTCGGGGTTTCTTTTTACATTTTGTTTTCTTTTCCATCGTTTCCACGCGAGTCCGCTCCGTTGAAGGAATTTTTGAAACGTCAGACGATCAAAAAAAAAAAAAAAAAAGAAACAAAAAGAAAAGGAAAGGAAAAGAAAGGAAAGAGGAGAAAAGAAATGGAAGGAAAAAAGAAATTCTCCCTTGATGATAATCGATCCTTGAAATCGAAGATTGACCGTGTTAATGGCGGTCTTCTGATTTTCAACGCATCAATTTTAATTGCTAACTCGATTGGTACTCTCTTTCTCTGTTTCAGGATCCAACATCCGTGAGTATGGATCATTACGATCAACGATCTCGAAGTTTAATGAGATTTTTTTTAAAGAAATCGAAAAGTCTCTTGCGTTATTATATTACATCGATTGCGATTAACGATTTGTAACTATGAATTTGTAACTATACTTCTGCTTCCACTATAACGTAAACAACGAAGCGATGATATTTATCTATTTTTGTTTTCTTTTCTTTTCTTTTATAGAAATCATTAATAATGTAAATCGCTGAGAAAGTTTCGTTAAAAAATTGCTTCGGTTATTATTAATTATTTGATCGATTAATAAATTTTTAATTTAAAAAAATGAATATTTTTTATTGAAAATTACTATAATCGCTCGGTATCTCATTAGAATCGTCATATGAAGGTCGAGATTTTTAATTAAAAAAAAAATTATTTAATTAATTAATATAATATAATATAGTGAACGAATGTTTCACGATTGGAAAAAAAATAATAGTTTGAGAATACGTAGGAAACTATATTTTAAAATTTAAGCGCGAAATTATACTCCAAGAATTATAATAATTCAGATAACAAATTAGGAGAATTATAGTAAGAAAGAAAAACGGTTTGAATTGTTATTAACGTTCGTAATTTTTCTTGAAAAAAAAAAGAAAAACAAGAAGAAAAGAGAAAAAGAAAATTAATGTTTGAAAACGTGACGCATGCCGAGACTTTTCGATCAGGATTTCTCATCTTTAATTTTTTATTCTATATTCAACGACGTCCAATCCCCATGGATCATGCGATTTGAAACGATGCAACGAATGAAATCAACTATCTTCAGGGCGTGAGTATTATCATATTATTTTGTTATAAAAATATTTATGATTACAAAATATTATTTCTATTCGAGGTTTTACTCAAATTATTCTTTACGTTATTATCAATGGATGGATTCGATAAGGAGAGAAATTAAAAATTTCTTTAAACGTTATACTCGATCTCGATGACTTATGGGAAATGAATAATTTAAACGGAAATATATAATTTGAACGAAAAAAAAAAAACAAAGAATGATCACAAAGTTCTCGAAAAATTAAACTATTAAAGTTACTTTATTATTAATAATGATTGTATATGTATATATATATATATATATATATATATATATATATATATAAAGATAGAAGATAAATGAAAAGAATATTGACAATTTATGGGGAAAATTTATCGACTGTACGGTGAAAAATGGGGATTTATTTTTTAACGAAGTATTCTCAAAATTACATCATTATTTACGTTATCATCAGTAGACATATTAATGGATGAAAGAAATTTGGAATGAAAGAGATTTTTTATCTATGTTATTTCCATGCTCGAAAATTATGGCAAATAATTATTATATACATATCCGTGTTGAAAAAAAAAAAAAATACTTTTCGTTATAAAGTTTATCACGAAATTACATTATTATTATTATTAAACCAGATAGATTATATAACGAGAAAAATTCAAACCTTAATCATTTATTAATTTTTTTCTCTCCTTGTCTATGCTACTTTCACCCTCGACAACTTATATGGGAAATAACGGTTGTATGTAAAAAAAAAAAAAAAAAAAAAAAAAGAAAAACAAAGGATAAAAAGAGAAATTAAAAAAAGAAAAAAAAACAAGAAAAAAAACAGAAGAAAACACATCGTTACGAAGTTTATCTTAAAATTACATACTTTCCTATGGTTAAGGGCATTCGAAGAAGTTTCCTCGTTTCGTCGGGTACCGTCGCGAAGAGAGTCATGTTAAACGCGAAGCCTTTATAATTTCTCCCATACACGCGACGTTTAAGGGGGAGGGGGCACGATCCTTACGGTCCAAGGTCTCGCATATATCTCTTCTCAGTTTAAGTTTTCTTTGAAATAATAAATAAGCGGCGCGTTTGCGGAAGGTACGCGGGTACGTTCGACTAAACGATGTAATAACGACACTGCAAACACGAAATGCGTCCTACACTGTTTCGGGATCATTTCAGTTGCGTCCTTCCATCAGTTAGCAGCACGTGCACACGCGATACGTACATACAAACGAAAAGCAGCTTTAGTTTCCGTTTTCTTTGCTTTTTATTTTTCATTTGTTGTTGTTGTTATTTTCTTTTATATTTCTTTTCTCTTTAACGTGTCCCGATTGAAGTTTACGAAATTTTTCCCCCTTTTATCTTCTCCTTTTCTTTTTCTTAATTTTTCTTGCAATCTTTCCTAACGTAATCTTGGCAACTTACAAAATTATTTTATTCGTGAAGAAAGAAGAATTTAAATTTTATTTTTTTATTCTTTTATCGATATTACTTTCACCCTCGACAATTTATATAGGAATTAATTATTGTATATATTTTTATGTTAAAAAAAAAAAACACCTCGTCGCAAGGTTTGTCACGAAATTACATTATTATTATTATTAAACTGGATAGATTAAATAAAGAGAAAAATTGAAACTTTATTTATTTAACAAATAAATTATTAATTTATAAATAAATTCATTTATAAATTCAAACCTTGTTATTTGAAGATAAATAGAAAAGAAGAGAAGAGAAAACAATTGTCACAATTTTAACAATTTTTTAAATTACGTTTGAAGTATTACACATGTTTACGTAAATTCGTGTAAATTTGAAATTTTCGTACGTATAAACGCGTACGTCTGTGTGTGTGTTTATACGCGTGTATATTTATATGAAGACAAATATTCAATATATATATATATAATACACAATTATGATTAAAAAAAGTAAAGATCGATGGTACATAACGAAGGATTAAAAAAACATCATAATTAATCAACCGACCGACCGACCGATCGACTAAATAAATAAAAAGTATAACAACAAAAAATAAAAAATAAAAATTAAAAATCTAACACCAAATGAATTGTCATCGTTATTATATAATTCGTATCCGAATCCCCGATCGATACGATTTAAACACATTCGCGATTGAAATGCCATCGTCGTCGTTGTCAGTAACTCACATCGGTTTTACGTATACCATTCGATTTTAAATCGAAACAATCCAGAGACCAATGAGTAGTGCTTTTCTATTATTGTCGTAGGTTGTCAATCGTGCTAGGAGACTTAACGTCATACAATATTGTAAACGACCGTAAGTGGTGAATGGAGGGGGGGAGGGAGCGAGCATAGGAGAGATTGGAGAGGGTGGAACGGACTGGGGAGAGGGGAGGAATTAGTTTTCAAACGAACGAGATCCGACATCGAATACGATCGAAAGGTTCCCTCGATGAAACCTTCCCCCTTCCCCTATTCTTTCTTCTCAGCCATCACCATTTCATCCATCTCTTTTACTCCACCATAACCCTTCTTCTCCTCTCTCTCTCTCTCTCTCTCTCTCTCTCTCTCTCTCTTACCGCGTGACAGCATAATCGAGACGGTACCGGTGGTCATTGGCTACTTTAAGAAGCCGTATAGTAACCACGAGGGAGAACATCTTGGACGCGTATCGAACTAGTTTTTCTTAGGTGAACGAACGTCGTCGACGAACGTCGCTTGACGTTCGTTTTTATTTGGATAAGATATTTTGTATTAAATAAACGATAATGCGTGAGTATCGATAAATCTTTTTTTTTTCTGTTTTGTTTTCATTCTTTTCTTTCTCGATGCGTTACCATCGCGCCGTTTTATTTGTTTAAAATTACTTTTCTAATTTTGTCTCCGGTCAATTTTGTTCGTATTCGATTTTCTCTTTCTACCTTTTCTTTTCTCTTCTTTTTTTTTTTGTTTTTTGTTGTTTTATTTTTCTTTTTTTTTTATTTTTTTTAATTTCTCGTGGCTACAAGATTATGGCGGATAACGTGTTTACAGTGTGGCATTTGTGCGCTTCGTTCGAAACAATTTTTCTGTAAAAAATAACGTTGTTTCTTGTTGACCCATTCATTTTTTCATTATTACACTTAGATATACGAATAAAGTTTCTCTATTTTATTTCTTTCTTTTTTACTTTTCCTTTGTTTCTCTGTTCTTCTTTCTTCCTTTCGTAATTTATTTTTCTTCGTTTTTTTTTTTTCGTCATTGTATGGTAATAAGAATTTTATATACTTTTTATTTTTTTTTCTCGTCATACTTTGAATGAGATTAATATCTTTTATTATTATTATTATTACTATTATTATTATTATTATTATTATTATTATTATATTTCACTAAAATTTCCAGTTGTATCTTCAAAAAATAATTCTACATCTTTTATTACTATACATATGTATGTATATATAAAATATCGACTTCGTTTCGTCATTATATAAATTAAAAAAGAAAAAATTCTCTGTTCTATAATATCGAATGATCACCCTTCAACAAAATGGTATTAAAAAAATAAATAAATAACAATAATCGTTACGTAACTCAAAGTATTATACCGATATAGGAGGAAATAGAACGAAAAGGGAAAAGAAAGGACGAAAAAAGAAAGAAAGAAAGGACGTTCGATTCTCGCGTGAAAGAAAGAGGAGAAAAAGGGGAAAGAAGAATAAAGTAAAGAAAGAAGAAAGATGGAATATCACCTTGCTCGTAATTATTAAACCGATACGACGAGGAGACGAAAGGGAAGATATAAAAAAAGAAAAGAAAAAATGAACGAAAAGAGAGAGAGAAAAAAGACCCGTTTGTTTCTCGTGAAAAGTCGATCGATCGATCGAATAAATTTTTAATAGGTACGGCGTTTCTTGCACTCGAACCAACCTCCTGACACATTTCTCGATTCAACTGAGAGAAAGAGAGAGAGAGAGAGAGAGAGAGAGAGAGAGAGAGAGAGAGAGGGACTCATCTCCAATAAATCGGTGCCCCGGGACACTCTCATTGGGATAGAGAAAGAAAGATAGCAAAAAGGAAAGAGAAAGAGAGAGAGAGAGAGAGAAAGACAGACAAACAGACAGACAGACAGAGAGAGAAAGACAGAGAAAGATGGAGAAAAAGAGAGAGAGAGAGAGAGAGAGAGAGAGAGAGAGAGAACGAGACGGATAACTGACGTCTCTATAGTAGTAAAACGGGTCCGAGCGTGTGGCGTTTGCGTCGCGACGGGGGTCCCCAGACGTCGTCGGAGACATCCAGCGCCACAGGCGTCCATTGTCTCAAATGGGAGTCCTCCCAAGGGGGGGGGGGGGAAGAGTCTCCGAAGGCCCTGGATCCTGGGTCTGACGCGCACGAGGGGGTCGTACCGCCCGCCCGCCCTCCCATTTGGGGAATCCACCCTGGCATTCGTGATATTAATAACCGAAATTCGACTATCTCTCTCTCTTTTGCTCTCGCTCTCTTTCGTATTTTTATTCGTATTCTTATTACTCTTTCTCTTTCTCTCTCTCTCTCTCTCTCTCTCTCTCTCTCTCTCTCTCTCTCTCACTTTATTTCTTGTTCGACTTCGTTTTTCAGGCCCACCGACACACACCTGACCCCTTCGATTTCGGTCCACTCCTCCTACCCGTCAGCTCCCTCCCCCGTCTCCTCCCTTTTCCCAATACTCCTCCACCTTCTCCTCCTTCACCTCCTCCTTCACCTCCTCCTTCACCTCCTTCTCCCTTTCCCTTTTCGCCCTGATGTATAAACGTATGTCGCACCCACGCCGAATTCGACTCGAAAACGAATCGTACGTCCTCCCTCGGTTCGAATTGAATTATTAGGACGTTCGATCGGATTTACATACATCGGCGACTTTTTAATTGGTATGCGATGTGTTCTCTCCCCTTCGATCGGAATCGGCATGATTCTTTTCTCGTTCGTTCGTTCGTTCGTTCGTTTTTTTTTCTTTTTTTTTTTTTTTTTAGTTAATTTTGTTTTTCTTTTCATTAGTCTCTTTTTTTGTCCATACGACGATCTCTTTCGATCGGTCAGTTGGTGAGAGTGACGCGTATCTTCTATGGTGTTTCGAAATTTTATTACGTTATTGGTATACGCGCGTGTGTGTGTGTGTGTGTGTGCGCGCGCGCACGCTCGTACGTATTTGTTTTTTCTTTGAATTAGAAGCGTGTGTAGTTATTTCTTTTTTTTTTTTTTTATAATGTATAATAATACATGATGCATGTACGAACGAATAACAATTGAATTTTGGCAATTTTAATTATTAAAGTAAAATAATGATATCATTCATAATTGTGTGTACACACGTGTAATGTATATAGTGTGTGTTATGCGTTAGAAATTTTATTAATTCGAGGAAACACATAAAAGTCCTGTTTTCGAGACGACAGTCGTATGGAAATAAATTGATTGGTATATTATGCGTCTGAGATTGTCTTGATTGTCGGAACAGGTGTGGAGGAAATAAAAGTAAAATTTATGTTCCATTAAAACAAAATAATAGTCGTAATTTTGCTTCTTTTCCTTTTTTAAGATAACAAGTATAGAATTTTATCTTTATAAAAAAAAAAAGGAATGAAAAAAAAAGTAATAGTAATAAATTGTGTCATCCGTATCATCATTTCAATATCAACAACACTCATTCCTAACGTAACATATTTATCACATATTGCAAGCTATTTTGTCATAATCATAACTATTAATTTTAAACAATATTTTACATAATAAGAAAACAATTCACTGAAGTACGTACGCTATTTCATCGACGAAATGATCAAGGTCGTGCATGACCAAGCTACCTATTGTATGCATCAAAAATTATCTCTATTCTGATAAGTCGTAAAAGGACAATATAGAAAAAGTTTATTTCCATTTCAAATGTCAAACGTTAATCGATACTACCCGCGTCATTTGTTTTTAAGACAACGAGTATGGTAAATTTTTATAACAAAAAAAAAAAATAAAAAAAGAAAAAATAATAACGAATTATGTTATCCCGCGATCGCTTTTTCATCGTCTCATTTCTAATAGGACACAGAGCGAGCTCATTAACGGGAAACATAATGCTAGAATAACCGGGAACCACGACGAACACGGCAAATTGCGTTCGAACAAAATACATCCGCTCGAGGATTCGAATCCGTGGAGTCGGTACTCTACAATTTATGTTCCCTGCTTCGTATACCGAACACCCATGTTCATCTACGCGACCACATTTAATCCCATTTGATTTGTACTGGTATAAATGCGGTCTGCCCGTTAAACGTGTGCGGGTTCCGGAAACACAGAGAGAACCCCGACGAGAAACGAACGTTCGTTCAGCTCTCGACTGTGTTGCTCGACTCACATCACAAACCTACCCCTACACACCATTTCTCCCTGCCACGTTCGAATTAATAACCGAAATTCCAATTCCTGTCGTCCATGAATTTATCACGACGCGAAACATATCTGACAGAGTTCTAACTCGAATACGAACTGTCTGTATTTGTCATATTGTACGATAACGATTTTCTAATAACAAAAATTTCTCGTAAATTTTCATTCGTTAAATATATATATTTCATATACCTTCGTCGTTTTCACTCTCGAACGTTTTTAATTTAACTATGTTTTTCAATAACGTTCGATCGATTGGTAAACAATTTGTTATGATAAACGATAACAGCGGTATCGTGCCGATACGTACGACATATTTTGTAGGTTAGAATTCCAACATTTCGCATTGCTGTCGGTGTAATTCAGGGATTAGTATAATTTTCATGTATTTACGAAACTACTCGAATATAGTTCGGATTAATAGTATACGTAAAAATTATTTATTCGTAAAAGAGGTACAATCAAATTGCGATTAATTTCAGAATTTTCGAGATTTCCTTTTAAAATATTTTAGTTATTACTTATCAAACATTACTGTACTTATACTATGATTGTTTTCACTCGAATGTTTTTAATTTAACGATGTTTTTCAATAATCTTCGATCGATTGGTAAACAATTTGTTATGATAAACGATAACAACGGCATCGTGCCGATACGTACGATATATTTTGTAGGTTAGAATTTCAACAATTCGCATGGCTGTCGGTATAATTCGTAGATTAGTATAATTTTCATTTATTCATAAACGAAATGAAGTAATATTGTGACGTACGATAAATTATTCGATTGGTCGAATATTAATTTTAAAATTGTCGAGATCTGCTATAGAAAAATGTCGATATTATTGTCGGTATCATTGGATTCTATGGATATTCGAAAATTCTAACATCGTGTATTGTGTTTTATCAAGATAGACATTATCAATAAAAAAAAAATCCTGAAACTTCGAAGATTACTTGTTGCTCTTCTCTGGACTCGGTAATCTATTAGAAAATATTCTATCATTATATCATCCATTGATCTTACTATTGTCGAAATTGTTAATAAAATCTACTGAAAATCCTGAAACTTCTGAGACGTATCTACCTATATACTATTGTAATTATTGGGATTTATTAATATCGAAAAAATTCTAACATTACCAATCGACCTTACGAATAACGAAATATTTAGATAAAACTTTCGAAAACAAAATAATCCTGCAAATTCGAATGGATATATTTCGATCCCATTGTGTATCAGTTTGTTAACGTCGAGAAAATATTAACACGTGCGTACGCTCGTCGTACTTGATTATGGTCGAACAATTCTGACATTATGTACGCTATCGATCAACGTGATAAACTTTCTTTCATTTGGACGATTGTTGCGTCACGAGGAACGCAACTAGGAGAGTCGTCAATTTGCACGGAGGATCTCTCCTCCCCCCCCCCTCACCCTCGTCCCCTCTTTGGCGTCAGAGTTGTAGACCCGCTGGACGCGATGAAAAAAAAGGGCCGGCGGCATTAGGCTAGGTTACTAACCCGTAGACCGTTATGGCAAATTATCGCTCTCGGCTTTGCGAATTGATAGGATATCCCGTGCGATTCATGGTTACGTCGCGCTTGAAACGATCGTAATAGCGCAGAGACGTATTAAAATCTCGCGATATTACTTTCATTTCGATAGACAATAGTTATCGGGTACGTGTTAGTGTAACAGTAATTGTTTATGCGACTTGCCTTTGAATCCGATATATGCAAAAGGACTGACCTTGACCTTATAAGACCGACGATATTGGATTATTTCGTGACTTGACTCTGATGGTTTTAGATCGACGTACGTATGACGCCACTGACTCGTGCCTACTGACTTCTCGACGCTTCTCCATCTATCAGGCAAGATAAAAACAATGAGACCGGGAAAGGGAAGAAAGAGATGCTCTCATTGGTCGAGAACGGGCAAAGACAATTCGCTGGAATGTTTGTTTATATTTTGGGGAAAGGTCTTCTTCGTCGAAGCAATGGTGTATTGATTCACACGTCATGATCATTTTGTACTTGAGAAGAATAGGCCTTGAGGTTTGACTCATCGACGGTGTTATGATGCAAAAAATGTTTTTGCGAAAAACAAAATAACGCTCAGGATCGGGGATCGAATTAATTTCTATTCTTAGAAACACTATTTCTAAGAACGTATAGGCCTGACCAAAGAGACACGACTTCTAGAAGCGAAAATTGTCGTTCTTTGACCTTGCGCGCGTGCTCGTCGACGGACATAAATTTAATGCCGAAGAAAATTCTGACATTACGCGTCTCGAATCGCACGATGTCAAAGGATTTTCGAAAATGTCAAAAAAAGAAAAGAAAAAAAAATATTGACGGAACGTAAGAAAATAAGGGGGTTGAAGTTACTTATCGTCGAGTTCAACGACGATTGTAAAACAAAGAAATTAAAAAAAAAAAAGAAAATTATTTAAACACCGAAAATTATCTAAAACGATCGAAACGAGAAAATTCGTCGAAGGGGAAGAAACGAAGGACGAAATAGGAATGATAAAAAATTGCACTCTCTGGGATTGAATTTTTAGCGTCTCTTCTGCAAAAAAAAAAGGAAAAGAAAATAAAAGAACAAAAAGAGAAAGAAAAATATGAATAGATATCGAAAACTTTCATTAAGATTGCACGATCGAGCTCCGCCAGAAATGTATAAATTAGGAATGTAAATTGAGTTGTATGGTGGCACACGGGCATGGCGTGCAAAGAGAGATAGATAAATAGATAGATAAATAGAGAGAGAGAGAGAGAGGACCCGGCTTGTCGATTAAGTACATTCGATAAGACAACGGCCGAACGCGTTTTCCTTATATGAACGACGGACGGACGGACGGACGGAAGGGTTTGTTCGGATGGAAGGGTTTCTTTTATTTTTTCTTCTTTTTTAGTCTTCCAACACGTTAACGCGCTTTCGTGCATTGAGGTATATATAGTTCGGCGGTATAACACCGACCTTCCTACCTATTTGAATTCCTTAAATAAAATGAATTCATCGCGATAGAGACTTGAGAAAAAGGAATTGGCCAACGCGTCGTCAATGACGACCGTCCGACCGACCGACGACGACGACGTCTTAATTGAGATCTGATAATTAGGTAGTTTGCCGACTTAATGCGGATCGGGACAAGAAAGAAGAAGGGAAAAAAAAGAAAATATCATTCTTTCGAGAAGGAAGGAAAGAAGGGAGGAAGGAAGGATAGCAGAAAGATATACGTATTTGAGGAGAAGGAAGAATAAAAAAAAAAAAATCGAAAAAAAATAACGAAGATGGCCGATTGGCCCGACGGAGATCTCTCCTCGGTTGTGGATACGCGCGCTGTTATCTTAACTCAGTCGATGAGTGTGGGCGTAGGGAGGTAGGGGGGCAGAGGTTCGGGGAAAGAGAGAGAGAGAGAGAGAGAGAGGGCGAGGAGTGGAAATAAAAATTCTTAATTAGTAAAAATAATGAGGGACAGGCGAGATCATCGCAAAATACGAACATATGTACACGTACATGTATATGTACATCTACATACGTTCCCGTTCGGTAATAATGTTCACTAGGTTCACGCGTTAAGTAGATACATATTTGAGTTACAAAGTCACGTTAAACAAGCGAGGAATAGTAACAAACCGACCGTAAGTCGTAGTCGCCGTCTCACTCACTCTCTCTCTCTCTCTCTCTCTCTCTCTCTCTCTCTCTTTTTCTCTCTACTAGAATCCCCACCCAGCCGGAGTGTTCCTTTTTCCTTCCCGAGTGAAAAATTATTTACTCGTGTTACCAAGCAGAGATACCGTCTTCTTACATTAAAATTACATTAATCGTAAGCTGGTAACGTTAATTATCAACCCGACTTGATCTCGCGCTGAAATAAAATAATCGGCCATTATTAAAAATAAAACTTGCGAGCGCGTCGTGTTAGGGGAGGGGTGGGGAGGGGAGGTAGACCAAAAAAAAAGAAAAGAAAAAAACAAGGAGAACGAGAAGGAAGAAAAAAATAAAGGAAAAAAAACAAACGTATACACGCCCATTCGCATCTCCCCTCGAATGATCATATCGAAGTGTAATCTGTATCGGAATGGGCAACGAATTGAACGACCGAGCTTAAAAAGCTCAACGCCACTAACCCGACCTAACCCGAACCGAACTGAACCGAACCGAACCGAACCGAACCGAACCGAACCGAAACGAACCGAACCGAACCGAACCGAACCGAACCGAACCGAACCGAACCGAACCGAATTGACCAACTATTGTTCCAATTCCTTCTCTATCTACCTCTCTCTCTCTCTATCTACCTCTCTCTCTCTCTCTATCTATCTACCTACCTACCTACCCCTCCCTACCTCTCACCGAAAATTTCCGTTTTATACCGCGAGCACGGCCATAAGCGAGCAATTAAAAGCGTGCAGCGGGGACATTTATGTTGGCACTAACTGCCCGTTAAGACGAAGGAACCACCTAACCGTGGAAGGTGTAATTGGCCAACGCGCGCCGAAGCCGCAGCTCGTAAAAGCACAGCGGGTGTGCCGCGCTTCCCGCCTTCCAAACCCAACAACAGTTTTTCCCCAATGTGACTTTTACTAAACGGCTAGTCGTCCAACGGACCCTTTCCCTTTCCCTTTACCCCTCTCTACTCCAACCTCCTACCTCCGACCTCCAACCCCTCCTCTCTTTCTCACTATCTCTCTCTGTCTCTCTCTCTCTCTATCTCTATCTCTATCTCTATCTCTATCTCTCTACTTTCTCGACCATTTCAAGCCACTTTGTAGTATTCAAATGAGGAAGAAAGAAAGAAAGAAAAACAAATACGAACGAAGGAAAGCGAGAAACCCACCGTATTCTCCATAGCGTGCAAAAAGTACTTTCTTTTCTCATGGTATTTCTTGCATATGCGCGCGTGAATGTGTGTGTGTGTGTGTATTCGTGCTTGTGGGAGTAGGTTTAGGGAGGGTGAGGGGACTGACCGTTGTAAGTGCGACAATCGATAAATTCAATCTTGAATATTTGATAATTTCAATCGTGTGTGTGTGTGTGTGTGTGTGAGAAGGGTGAGGGGAACGAAAGAAAAAATGAAAGCAGGAAATCGAATTCGGATTGATAAAGAATTTTGGCAAAAATTTCATCCATTTCGGGAAGCATGTTTTTTGGTATTCATAGTGTCGAGTATTTTAATACAATATTTCAAATAAATATCCTTGATCTGTAATCGTAAAAACGCATAGAAATCTCGAGCGCTATCGAGACAGCATACTTTTCATTCGGACACGTTACACTCGTCGTTGACTAACTTGGTATTCGACGCGTTTGAAATACGTTTCTAAAACGTTTATACCGCCTTGTCGTAAACCCAAAACCAATCATCTTTCGAAAGCCGATTTCTACGGAATCTTATCTCGCGGATCGAAACGGGGCCTGTCGCTTAACCTTTTAAAATCGTATCTATTTCTTCGCGGTAAATCAATCGATAAATAATATCATAGAACACGTATAATCGAGCCACGCCGTTGATCGTTTATTGATTATATTAATGGAACGATTAAAGCAGCCGAGAGAATTTTAAACACGAAATTGTAAAGTAATGCGTATTATAGAGCGTAATTATTTCTACATAACTTTTCGTAATTGCTAACGTACCGTTCATATAAGGAAACGGAGAACGTTTCATGGATGCCGCAAATGGGCGACGGTAGTACCTAGTAGGTTTAACCCTTTGCGGACGAAGCCGGCCGACGGGCGAGCGTCGTTGTGGACGACAGATATTGGAGCGCGCAGTAAAGAAAATATTCACGTCCCGCGTTTGCGTTATAAAAACTAAAGAAATGCAAACATTCCATATTATTGGCATAATATTGCTTACGCGTGCAATGCCCCACTTCCGAGCCTGAAAGATTATTATATCACAGACAAGAATTATAGGATCCCATACTTTGTCGAAATATTCAGGAGAGACCGATTTTTACAAGTATTTTGGATGCTTCACACGAATGAAAATATCGAAAGAAACGCGAAACATGACAACAAGGAGGCAAAAATATTAGCAATTATTTAAATTATATCGACGATAAATGTCGTGAAAATTGTCTACCCGGGGCGGAGTTATCAGTGAATGAATCAATCGTTAAATTCAAAGGGCGAATAAGTTTGATTTCGTACAACCCAAAGAAACAAACCAAGTGGGATATCCGTATTTATGTTCTTGCAGGCGTCAATATTGGTTCCGTCCGCGAAGGGCTGGTATACCCGTGCGTATCTTATCGTTTAGGACGACGGACGTATGCCAGCCGCAGCGCGAGATTTGGCCGGCTATATGCGGACACTCGTCCGCAAAGGTTTAATCGAATCAGATTTAGAATCGTCGACGTTCTAAACTAACGTTAGTACCACGTCCGCGTTTACGCTTACGCGTCTATACACGTGTAATCGCGACGACGTTCGAACTTTTCCTCGCATTGCGTACTTCGAAAAGGGACGTTTTAAAATCGACACTAGTCGATAACAATCGATATTATAACGATATCTTTGATTTAATAAGAAAAATTAACATTTAACGAGAGAGCGATGCAACTGATCGGTATCGTGATTGAGAGAGAGTGTGAGAGAGAGAGAGAGAGAGAGAGAGAGAGAGAGGGTGGAAGAGAGATGAAGTTTGGGGAGTCGGGTGGGTGGGGGTGGTTGAAACGAAAGAAGGACAGGTGGAGGGGGAGTGAGGCTGGCCTAAGCGAAGAGGGGCGGGGTGGGGTGGGGTAGGGTACGTAGGGTGACTCTGGAAAAGAGAGAAAAGATATGGCGTGTGGCAAGGACACTTCTATCGCACGATTCCACGCGAGATAAAACGTCCGCCTTACGTTCGCTTATTATTATTACGTTATAATGTAACCAGTCCAACGACGCGATTGTAATTGCAACTCTTTACGGTTATATCGCTAGAGATCGGAATAGTCGAGTTTGATATACCTATATCATCTTGTAGGTTACATAAAACACGTGAGGATGAAATGAGGAAAGGGAAAGAAACTTAGTTATGATATCTCTCTCTCTCTCTCTGTTTAACATCGTCCAACACGAGGAGAATGCGTTTTATTCACGTATACCCTGTGTAATTCCTCGTCTCGTTTGTGTGTGTGTGTGTATGTTCGTATGGAGAACTCGTTACGGTTCTTCGACTCGACCGAGATATGTATATACAATACCATAATGCTATGGTGCCATACGTATGTATGTCGACGATCCATTTCTCTCCCTTGTAGATTCGATTAAAATGCCAAACGAATGTAAGAGAGAGAGAGAGAGAGAGAGAGAGAGAGAGAGAGAGAGAGAGAGAGAGAGAGAGAGATAGCCCCTTCGATAGGCGATATTGTTACGCGTGTACACGTTGTAACTGTCCGGATCCGTGACGGAGTCACGCGATATGCATTATGCACGCACGTAAAGCGACGGCCAGAGAGGCCCGGCAGACGTTTCCGCGATCACTCCCACGATTCACCGGCGCTCGCTGACGAGTCTCGGGCTTTGTGAGAAAGCAGCCATTGATGCGAGCCGCTTCTCTCTCTCTCCTTATGATTTCTCTCTTTCGTTCTGTCTCTCTCTTTCTCTCTCTTTTTGATTTCCCTCTTTCGTTCTGTCCTTCTCTCTCTCTCTCTCTCTCTCTCTCTCTCTCTCCTCTCTATTTTATTTTCTTTTCCCTCTCTCTCTCTCTCTCTCTCTCTCTCTCTCTCTCTCTCTCTCTTTCTATTTCTTATTTCTCTCATTCGTTCTGTCTCTCCTTCTCTTTCTGATTTCTCTCTTTCGTTCTGTCTCTCTCTCTCTCTCTCTCTCTCTCTCTCTCTCTCTCTCTCTCTCTCTTTCTCTTTCTCTTTGTCTTTCTTTCTCTCTGCCTCTCTTTCTCTCTTGAATCAAAATCTAAAATCCTATAAATTTTGTTGATTCGTTAGAAAAAGAATTGATCTTTTTTCTATTCTCTGGAATGCGTTGTTAATTTTGTTTCGCTTCTTTTCTTCTCTTTTTTCTTTCTTTCTTTCTTTCTTTTTTTTTTATCGTTATCAGATAATTATAATATATTACGGTAGTTCAAGAAGATAATTATAGTACGCTAAGTATAACTTGTAATTGTCGAATTTTATTTTTCGAAATGCAAAGTAACCGTGATGCTTTCGTGACAGAGAAAAAATAAAAGAAGAATTAAAAAATACAGTTATAAATATATGTATGTATTTGTGTATGTACACGAGCAGGTGACTCGAAGTTACACGGTATTATGGAATGTTAACACTATTCTGACAATTATAATTATGATAATTACAAGTTCTAATTAACACATTACGAACGAACTATGAGATAATTATACTACGCTAATTGTAACTATAACGTATACTTAACTAACATTAATTTTCCGAATTAAAGTATAATTACGGATAATTTTGCAACGACAAGATGGGGGAAGATTTTTTTCTTTTTGTTTTTGTTTTAAATTTATTAAACAGACACACGAGTATGTAAATTCAAAGTTTTATCTGTCTTTATGAAGGGTTAGGATCATTCTAACAATATTGGAATAATACATGAGTCGGACAAAAATACAATGAAATATTACATTTTAATAAGTGTATGGCGGGTCAAAAGTTTTCAAGTGATTTTAAACAAAATCTTTTTAGATTTATTTACTTTTTGAATCGTAACAAAAGTCTCTAGATTCATAGTTTTCCTATTTGGAAAAGATAACAAGAAATTAGTCTGAAATAATCTCGTTAAAGTATAAACGATTTTTAATGTCAATCTAATATTTTTGTGAATCGTCTTGTATATAAAATATAATAAATATATATATATATATATTAATTTATTTTTATTAATATATTTTAATTTATAAATTTTTCATTATTCTTTCTTATTTATTTATTATAATTATATTTATATATACATACATACATACATATATATATATATATATATATATATATATGTTTGTATGTGTGTGTGTGTGTATGATTTCATCAGAATATAAAGTTCACAGGCTTCGTAAAAATTTTATCTTTAGACTTAGATCATTTAGATCAACGAAGAAGTTCACTTTGATTTTAATCCCGTTACGACTGGCATACTACATACAATAAATCGCATAGAGAGAAAATCGAGAGACATAGACATTGGCAACGCGACAAATGATATATAAATATTATTTCAATATACCATACGTTACCATAAAATCTTATCGTCGGTGTTATTCGATGTTATTTGGTACGTCTTAAAATTTAATCTTACGTATGAAATAATCGTCGAGGTAAGGATTTTCATCGTAAATAGGAAACAGGTCGCGATTTCTCGATCCTAAGAACGATCTTCTCTCTCGACGTTCATTACGGCAGCTGCATTATATCCGTGCGCGACGCGTCATTACTTTTATTAGCATAATGACAGGCGAACAACTCAATTTGCATGGAAAATCACACGGCATCGTAACTAAGTACGCCCCGCGGATCCATGATCGTTTCTTACCTCCATGGACCTATAGGATTAATATACCCTGTATATGTTACTATATATGATGTTTGTGTGTATGTGTGTGTGTATAAAATATAAATATACATATATATATATATATAAATAAGATAGTATAAATAAATATATGTAATTAAATAGACGAAAGATGTATAAGTAGATAGATAAGAAAATCGTAGAGGAATACTTATACGATAGAAAATTTGTAAACAAAAATTTATCTTAATCGATGATAATATTATTTTCTCATACGATTTTCTTCTATATTTACGTTGAAATTAATGATATGGAAAAGAAGTCAACGAACTTGGTCGGTATTAATTGTGTAATAATTTTGAAAAATTATGATTAAATTAATTGTATTGAATGTAATATAATCGATGAAATTTAATCGATTATACAACGCAGAAGAAATTATTCAAACATTAAAGAAATGTTATTGAATACAATTAGAAATACAGATAATTAAAATTGCGTATAGTGTTTGTGCGCGCGTGTGTGTGTGCTTGTATGTACATTTTTCTAATCATTCAAGGATATAGAATGAATTTTCACGCGTTCGTTGTAAATCATATATCATTGAATTCATCTAAAAAAGAAATCAGTTACAATTTATTAAAAATATACTTAGTAAATATAACTATATATTTATTTATAAATATATATATATATATATATATATATATATATATGCAGATGTATTGAAACAAACATGGAAAACTTAAAAAACAAATTCATTATAATAAAATGCCACATGTCGTTGCCAATAAGTATTTTCTAGATTTTCTTTATTTTTTATTTAATTATATAATAAAATATTTACTTTTTTTCATTGAAACCTCTGAACTAAAATTATAATACTTATTGTCTAATCCAATGTTAGATCTATCGAAATGTACAATCAGCAATGAAAAAGTTCTCTTTCATTACTCTCTCTCTCTCTCTTTCTTTACAAAAAATTAATTTTTACATTACGATCGACAGTTCGTAAAAAAAATTGTCCAAATACAAACTGTTACATATCAATGCAACATAATTATACCGATCCTTACAACTTTCACGCAATATTACATAATTTTCTTGCGTGGAAACACGAAAAGAATGAAGAGGAAGAAAAAAATAATAATTGAAAAAAATAATAAGAAGAAAGAACAAATTACGAAAGAAAAATTACGAAAAGAGAGCATTGCGAAGGAGTAAAAATGATACGAGCGAAATAATTTTCTTTTATTTATTTTTTTTTTTTTCGTAGAACGACGACGAATATTGGAGGACAGTTATGAGAAAAGAGAGAGAGAGAGGGGGGGGAGGGATGAAGGGAACCGAAAGAGAACAAATAATAATAAAAAACAACGAAAAGAAAGAAAATGAAGTAAAGAAAAGAGGAAGAATAGGAAGAGGAGGTGAAGGAGGAGGAGGAGGAGGAGGAGGAGGAGGAGACGTTCAAAATGCGTACGAGGTTCGTCGCCTCGCAGGGACTGGAAAAAAAATTGATCCTCTTCCCCGATCGTGATTATAACGAGAGGAAAAGAGTTGCGAGGGGTTCGGGGAGGAGTGGCGGGAGGGTTGGAGGGTAGGAGGGTAGGAGGGAGGGTATTAGAGTATGCCGTGATCTCTGCTTCGATACGAATCTCGCGAAATATTATGTAAATAGAGGCGCGCGTTAAACACCCGCTATCCAGATAGAGAGAGAGAGAGAGAGAGAGAGAGAGAGAGAGAGAGAGAGAGAGAGTGTGTGTGTGTGTGTGTATAACCTTTTCTGCTTTTACCTGTGTAAGTGTTGTTCGACGTAGAAAGTATAAAACACAACACATAAAGCAACGTTTAGCGCACGCTTAAACGAAATTGCTGTAATCCCGGACAAGGCGAGCAAAAGTCAGCGTTTGTGGAGGAGAAGGAGGAGGAGGAGAAGGAGGAGGAGATGGAGACGAAGGTGAAAAAGAAAGAGGTGGTAGTAGAGGGGGGAATAAGGAGAAAGAAGGGGGCGGGAAGGGGCATTAACATAGCGATTTGCATAATGCGTATAATTCGAGTAATTATGAAGAGAAATATACATAATTTAATATAATACAGAATGCTTAAGATTCTCTCTCTCTTTCTCTCTCTCTCTCTCTCTCTATCTATCTATCTATCCATCTATCTATCTCTTTCTTTCTTTCTATTTTATCTAGTCGAGGAGATCTGTACGTATCGCTGGATCTTTTTTTTCCTTTTCTTATTTTTTTTTTCTTTCTTTCTTTCTTTCTTTCTTTCTCTTGTATTTTGTTGTTGTGCATAGTCGCGTATGTGTGTACGTGCAATACGTACACACACATAAATGCGTACCGAGAAAACGTGAAGGTTATTCAAATGGCGCGAACATTTAGTATTGTTACGAATAAACGAACGCGGTGGGATTTTATTTTTATGTGTGTGTGTCTTTTATTTGGTTGTGTATTTTTTTTTCTGTTCTTCTTTGTTTTGGTACACAAAGGTACAAGGTGTTCAGGGCATAAAGGGTATATCTAATGATGAAATTTTACCGTTGTTTTGAATTTATCCAATGGACGGAGAAAGAATGTTCGATAAAACAATGATAGTGTGGAATTCAATGGTCAATAATAATGTCGTAATTTGATCGTTAAATAGAAATATTTTGAATCGAATAACTCTTGTTCTTGTTTACATAGATATTAGATACTCTGAATTTTCGAAAAAATACAATATATTCGACGCGTCGTTCAATCGTTTTCGAAAATGTTATTACAAATGTTTGGATAAGATTTTTATCTCGTCTCGATATTGTTTGTTTAAGTATCGTATACAAATATTTTATACCATCTAGTAATGTTATGCGATATTAGTGGATGTTTATTTAGATTTGTAATATTGACGAGGTCGAAATTTTAACTCATGGATAATTAATATATTAATAAATATAATGAATATTGAAAATTTCGAAATTATTTATTGGCTGATTTAATACAATACTATACTATACTATAATATACATAGTGGTATGTATAGTTTTGTTCCATACAATATACTGAAAATTGCAAAATTATTTATTGGATAATAAATATACATACATATATATATATATATGTATACATATACATATTATAATTAAATTTTTGAAAGGCAAAAATTCTTTTTCTTACACGCATCAATCGAAAATATTTCTAAATTTAGAAATATTCGAAATATTTTGTTTAAATAAATATTATAAATCTTTTTTAAAGGTTTATTTATTTCTTTTTTCATTTTTTAATTTATATTTGTTGTTTTCTATTTTCTTCTTTATATTTACGTAAATAATTTGAATTGATCACTCACACACACACACAAGCACGTTTCTAATTTAACGGAACAAATTATTAATTCGGCATAAAGGAATGTGGCGAAAACGAGAAAAAGAGAAAAGAAGCAAAACGAACGAAACGAATGGTCAACATAAATAATTTTCACTCGCAAAGACGAATCAATTTTCAATAATTTTTTTATCATAGTCGTAATTTATATACTCGAATATATTCATCGACGGTGCTTTGTATCCGTTATGTCTTTTTTCTTTCTTTTTTTTTTTGTATTCTTTTTTCTTTTCTCTCTCTCTCTCTCTCTTTCCGCGAAGGTGAAAGGAAATGCTCGTTAGCCCTTTTATGACGAAGCATCTTCTCGGCTTCATTTTGAGCTGACAGACGTTGATGAATACTGTCGGCATTAATAACACCCTATTTAGTTTATGTTTTCACACGAGATATATCGAACAAAATACTTTGTTCTATACAATGTCTACTACAGTATCTAAACTTTATTTCACTATTCATGTTGATCCTTATTCAAATCTCATCACTGTGTATATATATATATATATATATATATATATATATATATATATATATATCGCCAAAAGATATCATTTCTTTCTCAGCGGAGCTATTTGGGCGACTTTTAATTTTGTTTATTCAATGGTTTGTATTTTGAATGGTTTAGAAAAATATCGGTAATACGTTAATACCCTCATTTTATATATATATATATATATATATATATATATATTAATATTAAATTGATTTGTTTATATTGCGATCGTTTTTATAGTATTAATTGAAAGAAATTTATACTTTTGATGGTACTCAAATGGACTTACCACCGTTTTCGAAGTCAACAAAACGTGAAAATCATACGCCTGTGAAATATTTAAATATGGGATTTTAATTGAATCGAACCAATTTTTTAAATGAAATTTTTATTAAATATGTCAAAAAAAAAAACAAAACAAAATGAAAAGGGTTCACTTCGATATCTCTTCACGCGATGCCAACGCACTTATTAAATTTTATGCTCTACGATCTAAACGGGAGAGGTATCGACATTTCAACGAACGAACGATCATTAACGGTATTGCCGTACCGTATAAAAACAAATTATCCGGTATAATTTTTGAAGCAATCGTTGGTGTCTTCGCGTGAATGCCGACTTACGCCGCTTTGAAATTTCGTTAAGTTCGACTTTCATCGACGAAACGATGACAATTTTTTCGAAGGATTTTTTTTTCTTTGTGCGGCGGGACAGGGGGGAGGGAACCGTTCGTAGACGAAAAGCTCGTAGCAGATTGCATTCGCCGTTGTCGTTAACCAATCCCCCTTTTTTGTCAAAAATGGACTAACGAGACGCCATCTTCAAAGGAAACGGCTCATTTATCGATAATCTTGAGGGAAGCAAAAGAAAGAAACTTGGGAGGGGGAGGGGGGCAGAGAAAAAAGAACGCCGCGACGTGCAATGCTAACGTATTATGTTAACGAGATCGAGAATATTTTCTTCGTATTCGTACCATAAGTTTGCGTACTTTTACGCGTTCTCATTTCCAATTAGTGCTTACCAATTATGGGCTAATTGCTCGATATAAATCGGAGCGACTTAAAAACCGTTTGAATAATTAGACGACGACGACGACGACGACGACGACGAAGACGACGAAGACGAAGACGACGAGGAGGAGAATGAAGAGGTGAAGAAGAAGGGTTAAGGGGTAGTGGGAGGGGGAGGGGTTGGTGCGCAGGTGCGTCAGCCCATTATTATGCGTGTCCGAACGTTTAGCAAGGAGTATATACATATATATATATATATATATATATATATATATATATATATACACATATACACCAGTTGTATTATTCTAATGACGCTTCTCCGAGGGATCGCCGTGAGCATAATGAAAGGGAAAGGGCGTTATTTTTTATGTGCATACGAAAGCAAACCTGATTACGCGTTTCATGCTAATGTGGGCAAAGGGGTGGGGGACAGGGGAGGGAGGGGATAACTATTAAAGCAAGTTGACCGTACACGTTAGGAGGAAGGAGAGATCCTTTTTAAATCCCAACTCGTTCGTTCTAAGATCCGAGGACGATTCTCTGACGACAGATTATTAGATCGAATTAACGGGCCCTCCTCTCGTTTCGTTCAATACTTTTTGTTTTCGAAGGGATTAGTTTTTTTTTTTTTTCTTTAATGACTCGTGATTTTTTTTCTCTTTTTTTTTTTTTTTTTTTTTAAATCGAAAGATTCGACCTAACGACTCGTCCGTTCGAAAACAATTATTTTCGACGACGGATTAGATCGCATCGATGACTTCGTCTAGTTTTGTTAAATCTTTTTGTTTTCGAAGGGATGTTATTTTTTTTTTTTTAATGATTCGTGATTTTTTTTTTTTTTTTAAATCGAAAGATTTTTTTTTTTTAAATCGAAATCGTCCGATAGAAGACGATTTTTTCCACGTCTTTTTTATTTTTTGTTTTCGAAGGGATTAGATTTGACAGGACGTTCGTCTAATCGATGACCGCTTTTATAACGACGGATTAGAGATTTATTAAGTTTTGTGACTTTTGAAGGATATTGATTAGCGGTGCTTTATGTTTTAACGATTATTAATCGTAAAGGATGACAGAACGTTTCGTCTGAACAAAGTAAATTCTACGACGACGGATTAGATCGAATTAACGATTTCGTTTCGTTAATGATAATGTCGTCTTATCAATTATCTCGCATCAATATCGATAATGATATTGAAATTATTAAGAAAATCTTAGTTGATTTGTTTTATCCAAATATTACAATTGTATCTTATAAATATCGAAATATTTACTAATAATCATTTTATACAATTGATTACCTCATATTAATTACAATATTTTACAAATAATTATTTTCATGAATTTATAAAGAAGAAAGTGAATATCGAGTTGTGAATACGAAGGTAAAAAAAGTAAATTCATAATGTAATACAATGCTTGACGGATTGGTCAAGGATTAAAAAATAAAAAAAAGAGGAAAAAATGCAGAAAGTAAAAGAAAAGAAGGCGCTCCGCGGTATCTTTAACGTTCTTTTCTAAATCTTTTCCAGCGAGCAACATGCGATATATCGATTTCGGCAATATTAAAATTCCTACAGAGAAACCAAAATCGATAGGAATTTTTCTGAATCTGATTCAGCAAGAGACACGCGTGTACGTCATACGTCTAATTCAACGGTACTTGAACTACCACGGATAAGCGAAAAACAGAATCGTTCCATTATTTCACAGACGTTTTACGAATTGTGAATATCAAAACAAAACAAAAAAAAAAAACAAAACAAAGAAAAAAGAAAAGAAGATAAAAAATTCACGATAAAATACAATGCGTAACGGATTAATTCAATTCCGGTAACGAAGTGACATTAGGGATGAATTAAGGAAAAAAATAAAATAAAATAAAATAAAATAAAAAAAAAAAAATAAAAAAAAAGAGAAAATTCAGAGAACAAAAAGAAAAGAAGCTGCTATACGCACAATAACTCTAACGTCGTTTCTAAATCTCGTCGAACAAGCAACACATGATATCCAGTTCAGCAATTATAAAACTGCTATATAGAGAGGTACCGCGCCACCGCGAACATATGTCGTTCATCTCTCTCTCTCTCTCTCTCTCTCTCTCTCTCTCTCTCTCTTTCTCATTTTCTCTCTCTTTCTCTCTCTCTCTCTCTCTTTTTCTCTCTTCATTGGCAGCAGTCCCCTATTCGGCGATGTGATGCCGACATGGGAGAGAACGCGCGACACGCACGCTCGCACGCTCGTTCGCACGAACCCACGAATGCATTCACGCACGCATCCACGCATATACGGTCAAGAGACAGACAGAGACAAACGGACAGAGAGAGAGAGAGAGAGAGAGAGAGAGAGAGGGAGAGAGAGAGAGAGAAGAGAGAGTAGTGTGTGTCTATGTAGTAGTTGCGTGTCCGTGTTCGTCGCGGTTCTCTGTATAATTTGACATGTTGTCGTACACGTTATTATTCAGATAGATCTTGAGATACGGTAGTCGAGTTGCCCTCCTCCACCCCCTCCACCCTCTCTCTCTGTCTGTTATACTCTTACCAAACCCCCTCCCCCCACCCACCCACCCCACTATCCTTATCCTTTCTCTTTTTGCCAAACGATTCGAACGGTTCGCTCTGCTTACATGTTTTCCGAGCACGAGCGAATTAAACGTCACGATATGTGTCCTGTGTTATCGTGTTTTTATTTTCTTTTTGTTCTTTTTTTTTAATTTTTCTTCATTTTTTTATTTTTTATTTTATTCGTTAATTACTTCTATTTTTTTCGTTCGTTCGTTTATTTCCTCCTTCTCTCTCACTTTCTCTCTCTCTCTCTCTCTCTCTCTCTCTCTATCTCTATCTCTATCTTACCCCTCGAAGATCGATTCAATCAATTTTAATTCGTCGTTTATTCATATCGAATCTCGAATCACACGTGCATTCGTTATTTCGATCACGTTACAATAATTGAGCCGAATTGTTTTCGAATTTCGAGTCAAGTCCGTTTCTTACGAGAGAAATTGTTAATGTTAATTCTCATTACGAATTAACGTAAAATTTGTGTTTTTGTTTATAAAAAAAAAAAAAAAAATAGAAAAACAAATCGATGGCCCCACTTTCAAAATCGACGGTTCGATCGATCGCGAAATATTTGCAACAAGTATTATTTTATATCCGAATGAAATATTGTTTTATCGTAAATATTTTTTTTTTCCTTATATGTTCGTATTTTTATGTTAATATGTAAAAAAAGTATTTCCTAACGCAACTTATATTCATACGATGTTGAAAAGATGAAATAATATTTGTTATATTTGTTCCATCATATATATATATATATATATATATATATATATATATATATATATATATAATATCTTTACATTTTATTCCATATCCCATATCAACTTATATACCAAGAACGATAGATACATAATTAATCAGAAAACTGATCGTTCGGTACTAACCAATCATCGCTCTTTCTTTTATATACACTGAATTATGAATGATTAATCGACGAAAAAAAAAAAGAAGAAAAGGAAAAAAAATGGGGGAAACAGAAAAATACGATCGGCCGATCGATCAGCACGAACTGATATATTCGCCGTATAAGTGAAATAAAAAAAAAAAAAAGGAGAAGAGAGAAAGAAAAAAAAATCTGAAAAGGGTTGAGCAGGAAGGCACGCGACGAGAATTGGAATTTCCAGTTTTCTCTTAAACACGCCACGGAACTCTTTTATTTCTTCTTCTTCTTCTTCTTCTTCTTCTTCTTTTTCTTCTCTCTCTCAATTTTTTTTCCTTGCACTCGATTAAAACTTTCCATCTGAGTTGAGTCGATCGCGACCGTTAGATTTCAACGGTCCCGTCACGGAGCGCGATACGGTGACAATTAAATCACAGGTTTTCTCCCTTGATCATGACGGATCACTATAACCCCCTACCCCTTTCCCTCCTCCTCCTCCTCCTCTCTTCCAACCTACCGATCACGTAACTCGGGTATAACAACCATCGGACATAGGTCTTACTACTTTGCCTTTGAAATTTCTTTGATTTTTCTATCCCTTACAATTGCTCCTTTTTCCTCTCTCTCTCTCTCTCTCTATCTCTATCTATCTATCTATCATCTGTTTATCTATCTCTCTCCCCCTTTCTTCTTTCTATATCTCACCGTCTTTCTTTTTCTCCCGTCATACTTACAACACGCACGAAGTCACATACGAAGTATCAACTCAACACGAATACAACTTCGAGATCGAGGGGTCGGTTAACACTTATTAACCCTCCTTCTCATCCTTTTTTAATGTTTTCTATTTCCTTTTCTTCTTCTTCTTCTTCTTCTTCTTCCTTTTCCTCTTCCTATTTCTCTTCCTCTTCCTCTTCTTTTTTTTCTACTTTACAGTTGTTATCATCGAACTGGCATAAATGTATAATATAACGTGATTGCCGGCTGTCAACGATTGCCATCGCGTTTATACATATATGTATATTATAGGGAGAGAAATGAAGAGAGAGAGGGGGGGGAGGGAGAGGGGGAGGGAACATAATTTCTACCTGTAATATACATCATACATTAATCTACATTGTCAATGACAAAGACGATGATGGATGTGGGATAGTTTTAAAGTATGTACATAATCGTATTTCTCGTTGCTCGTAAAACTCGTGAAAATAGCGAAACGGCACGACGTCCATGTTAATACGTTTCGAGGTCCGATGATAAAAATGTTACCGCGTTATTAACGAGGACACTAATTAAAGATCTCTTTCTGTTTCATGCTTCGCCTGGGGACGTACATCGGTCGTCGGATCCTTATGGTTCTTGCCTCGTCTGCTTCGTTCATCGTGTAGTATGTGAGTAAATCTTATTTCTTCATGTTTTTCTTTTTCTCCCCTTTTTTCCTTCTTTTTTTTTTGTCTTTACGTGTTCCTTTATTTCTCCCCTTCTTTTTAACATTTAATATATCTTATAAATTTAAAGAAGATATATATATATATATATATATAAAATGATTTTATTAATAATATAATTAATAATTATTTCATATCTATGAAATTATTTTATAAAATCATTTTATATTTTATTATTATTATTATTATTATTATTATCATTATATATATATATATATATATATATATATATATATATATATATATATATGAAACGATGATGATAAAAGTGATTTCGAAGTTAAAAGTAAAACGAAGAAAACATACTACTTTATCTGATAATATATACAACAAATAATTGTTACCTATATATTGTTATATATAATATATATAATAATATAATATAACAATTTAAAGAAGCTATTATATATAATATATTTATAATATAATACTATAAGTACATATAAATATATATATTAAATATATATGTTTTATATATAATATTTATTATAAATATATATATATATATGTATATATATATATAAGCTAGTGATTTTGAAACTGGTTTAAAAATCATAAATATAATAAAAAAAAGAAACAATACATACATATAACCGCGTTGCTTAATTCATATAACAATTATCTGATTAACACGAATCGTTCGATGTACTAATATTAAGAAAAAATAAAAAAAATAAATAAATAAAAAATAGAGAGAGAATCTTTTCGACATATTCTTAGATCTCTATGATCCCTCGCAATTATACGGATCATAATATATAGAACGAACCGCGATCGGATCCGATATTAAAATCAGATTAGTGTTTCTCACAAAACTGGTGATCCTGACTTTCTGAGATGCTGAAACGTTGTAGGTAAAAAAGAAAAAAAAGAAAAAAAGAAAAATAACACAAAAAGAGAAAAGAAAGATCGAACGTTTGTCGGACGTTTATTCGCCGTTCCCTCCACTTATCACGTTTATACTTACCGACATACCATCTTACTACGATCGACGTACAATCGAGGATCATCGATGCAAGACCGATTACCGATCATCAGCGATCGACTCGATCGATCGCAAACAACTCTCTTAGCTCTCTCTCTCTCTCTCTCTCCCCCCTCTCTCTCTATCTATCTCTCTCAAAGAGACTTTATAAGAAGAATAAGAATATGGGCAGTGGAGTAGAGGCAGGCAAAGAAGTAAGG
>OU964983.1:1988596-2078596 GCA_918808275.2 Dolichovespula sylvestris | reverse complement strand
ATTTACAGTGACATACTATGAATTTCATCGTAGCTGTACAAATATGGCAAGTAAACGAACTATGTAAGAGTTATCTCGTAGTTGGCAGTCAACGTGTTAAAGGAAATTTATCACGTACGAGAGAGTGAGAGAGAGAGAGAGAGAGAGAGACACTTCGACCGACCAAAAATCCATCCAGAATATTTCAAAACGATCAAATCCTCAAAGAAACGTCTTCGATCGAAACGAACACAAGTGGCACGCCCTTCTACATCCAAGTCAATAACATCTGTCAACCGAAACGTTTGTCTCGTCTGTTTTACGAGAGATTCGACGCAGTATAACAGATAACATCGTAGTATAACGGATAGAAGTTCGACGACGATAGTGACGTGAGTTGTTGTTTTTTTTCTTTTGAACGATCGTAAGTATTGTTTAAATAATAGTTTCTTGTACCTCGCGGACATGAAAGAGATCGTTTGAACAATTGAAAAATTATCGAAATTATTAATTTATACGTTTTCGCGATTAGTTGGAGAGAGAGTTTATTAGATGTTCGCGCGTTGAAATCCAAAAGAAAACTTAACTCGATTATTTTTGAAAATTAATAAAAAGGACGATTTGTTGTATCATTACGCAAGCCCGACCACACAACGAGATACAATTTTAACAAGGTATTTGGATATTTAACACTAGAACTATCGAAAAAAAGAACCTACCTACTTCTAACAAAATCAGTCAAAGTGACTGGTCTTAAAAAAAAAAAGAAAACGTAAAAACAGAATATTTTTTTTTATTTATCAAATTATACTATCTTATATAAAGTATTTATAGTTAAGGAATTACAACTATTTAATACCAAAAAATACAATATAATTATGATAATAACATCTATAATAATACTTTCTAATTCACTGTCCGAGGACTCCTAAACCTTGTTCATGGTCTACAATCTCATTATTCTCACTATTCTCACTATAAAGTATTTCATTTTCTTCCAATTCACTATCTTCATCCTCGATATCAGAACATTCCATTGAAATATTGTTTAGTTTCAGCAAAAGTTCCGAGGTCTTTATATGTTTGGCAATTTGTTGGTTTTGTAAAATATCATTATGTTACAAAAAAAATTAGATCCTTTTTCAACGACTGTGGTACACAGAACGATCGCGTGAAACGGCATCGATTAATATTGTTATGTTACCTACGGCTATGATTCTTTATGTTTTATCGCCAGATAAGTTGTGACATAAGAGAAAATATTGTAACAAAGAGGCCAGAGCATTCATTTAAATATCTAATCAATGGTGTCGATTTCGGGAAACAGATTGTAACGCTTTCTTTCCAACTTTGAAAAGTACCAGTTATACTTGTCAATATTATTATAGATCTTATTATTATCATAATTATATTGTATTTTATATAGTTGGCATTTAAATAGTTGTAATTCCATAACCTTAAATACTTCCTATAAGATGGTAATAAATTAATAAATAAAAGAATATTCCGGTTTTTACGTTCTCCCTTTTTCTTTTTTTTTTTTAAATTCCAGTCATTTTGACTGGCTTTGATAGAAGTAGGTAGGACGAAAAATGACTGCGTAAGAATTCTGTATAAGTCATTTAAAAATAAAATTCATTTTTATACGACCACCGCTTGACCCTGCAAAAGTCATTGCGTCGTTTCGAGAGAGAGAGAGAGAGAAGAAACAAATGATAACACGAAGTAGAAATCATATAACGAAATTTTGAAAACCAATCATTTCGACTGCTTCGACGGTTCTAGCGTCGACCGAAATTACTTTAAGTTTCTCGGGCGTTTAGTTATCTAAAGTAAAGATTTGACGGGTCGCAGCATAATAAAAACACGCGTGACGCGATCGATCGATCGATCGATCGAATGGAAAACGTTGCGATCAAATCGTTGAATTGCGTCAGTTACGATGAGAATTGGAGATCGAGTTATGGTCGATAGATAACGAGGAAGAAGGTGGTGTTAGAGAGGAGGTTAGGGGTAGGGGTAGGTGTAGGCCGTAGAGAAGCACCCATGGAGTCTGCGGGCTTGCGGTACACGGCGGCGGAGTACGTCGAGAGGCTTGGGGTTAATACGGTGGCCGGTGATGCACGACCGACGCAACGCTGCGGGCATAGCGGCTGACCGCACGCCAGCTGCCCAACGTCGGCCTCGAGCCGCCCGCAAAAATCTCTGCCTCCCCTGACCCCTCCTTCCCGGTGTCCGCGGTGTTGCAAACAGCTCCACCCACACCTCACCTAACTTCCTCTCCTCTCCTCTCCTCTCCTCTCCTCTACTATACTCTACTCTACTCTTCTCCATTCCCCTCTTCCTCCCCTCTCTCTCTCTCTCTCTCTGTCTCTCTATCTATCTATCTCTATCTCTCGTTTAACGTTCAAGCTATCCTCGCACGCGACCCGACTTACTTTCGATGCACGTTCGATTCGACGTCGTGTTCGATTAATAATTAACGTCAAGAATCGATGAAATCATTCCGTTTATCTTATTCATTGATTTTGTTCATTCGTTTTCTTCTTCTTCGTCTTTACCTTTTTTTTTTTTTTGATAAATATTATGTAATGTTTGCACGTGGATGGACGGGAGAGGGAGATAATGTGGTGTAATATGATTAAGATTAATAATTAACATCAAGAATCGATGAACTCATTCCGTTTATCTTA
Source organism: Dolichovespula sylvestris (assembly GCA_918808275.2). Taxonomy (NCBI): domain Eukaryota; kingdom Metazoa; phylum Arthropoda; class Insecta; order Hymenoptera; family Vespidae; genus Dolichovespula; species Dolichovespula sylvestris. The sequence continues at coordinate 2,075,924 of OU964983.1, read as the reverse complement.
TTCATTCATTTTATTCATTTTCTTCTTCTTCTTTTTTTTTTTTTTGATAATTACTATACGATATTTGCACGTAGATGGATGGGAGAGGGGATAAAGTGGTGTAATATGGTTTCGATTAATAATTAACATCAAGAATCGATGAACTCATTCCGTTTATCTTATTCATTGATTTTGTTCATTCGTTTTCTTCTTCTTCGTCTTTACCTTTTTTTTTTTTTTTTGATAAATATTATGTAATGTTTGCACGTGGATGGACGGGAGAGGGAGATAATGTGGTGTAATATGATTAAGATTAATAATTAACATCAAGAATCGATGAACTCATTCCGTTTATCTTATTCATTCATTTTATTCATTTTCTTCTTCTTCTTTTTTTTTTTTGATAATTACTATACGATATTTACACGTAGATGGATGGGAGAGGGGATAAAGTGGTGTAATATGGTTTCGATTAATAGTTAACATCAAGAATCGATGAACTCATTCCGTTTATCTTATTCATTCATTTTAAGATCATCAAAAGGTATTTTTTTACCTTATAAGCATGAATTTTTTTATATATAGGCGGTCTCCTTTAGCTGAAATACCCTCTGTATATATATATATGATTCAATGATAAGATCAATGACCTTACAATTTAAGGTCAATGATTGTCGATAGATCGTTTAATCACTTTCCGATAGATTGCATGAGTCAAAATATTGTCGAGTTTTTGAAAAAAATCTCGATATGAAAAGGGATGATAAATCACAAATACAGGGTTCAACCAACTCAGCGCCGTTCAGGTACACATAATGGGACCACTTTGTCGATTTAACGCTCGTTTAATATTTTTCTCAAGATCCGCGATATTCTTACGATAATAATTGACAACTATACTCACGATGAAATCACTGTTTCGTTCGAATTTAAAAAAAAAATAAAAAAATAAAAAAACCTATATCGACCTATACCGCGCAAATTTCATCGAAATTCGACGTATCCAAATAGTCAATAAAATTCCCACGAAAGTGTCGAACCTTTCTTCATCGGGCCAATTACACCGTAACTGTACGTTTCCGAAAAACGAAACAAAACAAAACAAAAAACAGAAATCTTTTACGGTCTGAGGATTTCGACCATCCAAAATGATCCCAAATTTATTCCAAGTTTCATCGAATTCGAACTACACATAAAAGGCCATTAGAAATTTCTCGAGTCTTCCGAAGTCTCATTGTTGTTTCATTCCGCGCTTACAGTTCGGTCGAAGTAAACTTTTAAATTCTCGTTTCTTTTTTCCTCTTCCTCTTCTTCTTATTCTTCTTCTTTACGTCATCGGGATAGATACGCCGCGCGCGGTGTATACGATGTGCATAGAAAAAGAAAGAAAAATAAAAAAAGAAGAAGAAAAAAAGAAGCAAACGGATTAATATTTAACGCACGCGTTAACGCGAGGAGGTAATTGCGTTTAAACGACGCCGAATGCGTACGCGACTCCCACGTCCGCTGTGTCGTCGGCGTGCATTAAGCGTGTAAATAAATAGTATTCTCATCGCGACTTGAAAACGACGACGACTACGACAACGACTACGACTACGACTACAACGACGAGGACGAGAAGGTTGGAAAGAGGGAGAGAAATAAACGACGGTAGAGGAGAGGGAGAGGAACGAGAAGTTAAAAGGAAGATAGAAGAAAATGAAAAAGAAGAAAAGGGAAAGCGACGTGCGCGATGGCTTTGATTACGCGTCATCCATGTCTCGTCGTTGTTGTCATCGTCCACGTCGACTATCGTCATCTCTGGCAACCGGCGAGAGAAAACTTGCTGCGTGTATTGAATTAGAATTAATATTATCTCAAACCTGTGATTCACTCCAAGCACGCGCACTCCACGACGTCGATCTTATTAATGACTTTGTCGTTGTTCGTTAAAAGTACCAAAGAGAGTGAGAAAGAGAAAGAGATGTACGTATATATATATATATATATATATATATATATATATATATATATATATATATATATATATATATATACCTTAAAATAAAGTTACCTTTAGTCTCACCGATTTCTTTCTTTTCGTTTGCCCTCCCAAGTCGTACGGTTACTTCCGAAAAAGGTCCCTTACCCAAAGTGAATGCCGATTATTATTATTATTATTATTATCATCATCATCATCGTCGTCGTCGTCGTCGCCGACTCGCATCCTTCATTATCCATTCGTCTCTTTTCCAACTCTCGACTTTGTCAATCGTTAAAGCGTTAGTACGCTCGAATCCCTTCTCCCCTTCACCAACCCATCCCATCCCACCCCATTCCATCTCCGCTCCACCATGAGAATGAGTTTCTACGAAACGTCTTACCATTCTCATCCCATGGCTTTTCTTACCTCCCATCGACGGTGGTCCATCGTTTAACATATTTTTAGATTTCATGCGTGTCACGATTAGACCGGGACGACGTTCGTTCTCTCTCTCTCTCTCTCTCTCTCTCTCTCTCTCTTCTTCCCCGTTAAAATAGAATTTTGAAACGTAAGAAAGTATAAAATGCATTTAAATAAAGCGAACAGCTTTCTTTATTCGATGGGAATGACCGTGAGTTATACGACGTGACCTTGAGTCTCCTGCAAAAAAAAAAAAAAACAAGGGTTCGCTTACCTTCGTTTGACCGATGCTCTCGTCTTCGAACATCCACACCAAGGTCAGGTCATCCTCGGACGATTCGTAACCGATATTTCTGTTCGAAGATCTTGTAAATGTTTCGAATTGGTGTAACGCGTAAGTCGATTTATACTTGCTCGTAATGTCAACGACGATCGTAACCCTTTTTTTTAAATTGCTTGTCGCGTTAAAAAAAAAAAAAAGATAAATAAATAAAAAATAAATGCGTTCCGTCCAATCTTGTGACGCATAGGTTTGGTGCGATCGGCACAAAATTAAAACGCATGAAATAAAAACGCGATGGTCGGCGAACAAAAAACTCGGGTTTCATGGGTGTAGCATACTAATTTAGAATTCTGTAAAAGTATAAAATTATTATCGTTATGACATTCCATCGATGTCACGTGAAATGGCGTTGTTGCCAAAGGACGTAGGATCGGATTTTTGAATTTGTTACAAGCGAGGAAAGAAAATCAGGTAATATCGAAGAGAAACGAACGGTGCCAACTTTGTCGACCGAAAATTTTCCGACTCTCGAACATACTCGGGAAGATGTTAGGTATTGAAAAAAAAAAAAATTAAAAGTAAAAAGAATCGAAACAAAAGGAAAAAAAAATGAGCCGACGGTCGATCGACGGTCCTATTTTACGAAAATCAACCGCAAATCAAATGGCGCGTACACGATCAAATCGAATGGGGTAAACGAATTTTTTTATACACAAATAAAAAAGAAACACACTTCGCCATTGCATTGAAACAACGCGCTTGTTCTTCGATTCGCGTTACTCTGTTACCAAAAAAAAAAAGACAAAAAAAAAGACCCTTCAAATTTTAAACACCGCAAGGTTCTCTCCACGGGTAGTTTTAACCTAACCTACTCGTGGTTACGAGGGTCAAAAAAACGATCGCGGTTAAACATGAATCGATTCATTGTCATAGTCGATGGTCATTTCGGTGACGAATCTATCGCGGATAAACCGTATTACTATGCTGTCGTTAGAATTTCAGGATCTTTTTGAAAAAACGATTTTATGATGATTTTCTTTATTTAGGAAACGGAGGTTATTCGGTTCGATGGTCAAAGGATAAACAATCTTTTTTCTTACGAGGATTATAACCATTTCAAATGTCCACAATTTTCTCTCTGTCTGTCTGTCTGTCTGTCTGTCTGTCTCTCTCTCTCTCTCTGTCTCTCTGTCTCTCCGTCTCCATTATCTCTCTATCTCTGTCCGTCCCTCTGTTCCTCCGTTGTCTCGAGTAACCGAAATCCAATTTGCATGAACTGCAGTCAGTGTAGACGAGGTAATTGGTACACACAGTAGGGATTAGGACAACGCCAAGACGACGGATACGCGCGCTCTCTACGTCTGACCCGGAACTGTACCTCCAATTCGTAGTACGGTTCGATGAATCGAACCAGGGTCGAATCGAATCTCTTGTTCGCGAGTGTTCTTCCTCGATCGCGTTCAAACGTGTTTAGATTGCGATTGGATTGGTAGAGATGGGCAACTAACGCCTGGGATCGGAGGGTCGAAGGGGAGTTTCATGCCGTGTACGCGATAGATCGAAAATGAGAACGATATTATCGCGATAATGATGTATCAAACTTCGTATTGACGACGATACGATTCGATCGATCTCTTTATCTACGTGATCGAGGATAAAATTGATTCACAGTTACGTTAATTTTTTCCAAGATCAACGCTGCGTTCGATCAGACGCCGTGAATCTTGGTTTTCTAATTTGCACGATTTTGTTGCTTCATTTTTTTATTTATTTTACTTTTTGTTTTTTATTATTTTTTATTCTTTTTCTTCGCCGTTTCTTTTTTCTCTGCGTCGTGACATTATTCGTCGTACTTCTTATCGATCTGTTAATTCGACGTTGAACTTAGCTAGGATTTTTTAATTACTGTTAAATGTTTTATTTTAAAAAATAAAATTCTTAGGTGATTTTTTAAAATCGATTGGTTTTTTTCGGTTAATTCTTTTTTTTTTTTGTTTTTTTTTTTCAGACTGTAAAGTATTAAAGTCTTTACAGATATAGGAAATTTTGGCCGAGTCTTTTGAATTATTTGTTTTTGTTTCTTTTTTTACTTCTCTATTTCTTTTTCCTATTGCTTTTTTGTTACTTTCCTTTTTTTTCCATTAATATCATACTCGAAATATTCTTTCATAATTATATTATAAATAATGATATTTGTTTGTAATATCGTTAAATTAGACTTATCTTGTAACAGTATGGTGACAAATATTTTTAACGATTGTAACAGGGTATAATGATTAATTATGTTAAACGATTATAAATTATAAATATTCTAAAAAATAGATTTCATATCCGATCGAAGTATTGACATTGCAATAAACTTTTTTCTTTTTTTGCTTCTCAAGTAAACCATTGTTTTCAAAAATTTCAAATAACCTACAATGAATTAATAAATGATTGTAAATTGTAGATAATATTATGTAAATATTCGTAATTTTGATGTTCACCATGTAAAAAGTACAGAACGTATCACGTACAATAATTAACATAATCTTCTCATATAATATATATATATATTATTTTTTGTGAATAATTTTATAACTCCACGTGTGAAATATTTCACGATTGGGAAATGAAACGTCCGAGTTCCGATTAAATCGAAAGTTCAACGATCTTTTGTTTCTTTTACAGGACACTTCGTATTTTTTTTTTTTTTTTTTTTTTAATCAATCACATATTTTCCATAATCACACCTTCAAAAGAAATTATACTCCTACATAATTGTACGATCAAATTTAAATAATCTTAATAATCTTAAGATTGAACCATGAAAAAGAAGAACGATGAAACGTAGGGTTTTCGAATAAAAATAAGAATTTCTTATAGTTTTCGAATAAGAATAATAATTTTTTTATAGTTTTCGAATAAGAATAAGAATTTTTTTATAGTTATCGAATAAGAATAATAATTTTTTTATAGTTTTCGAATAAAAATAAGAATTTCTTATAATGTTCAAATAAGAATAATAATTTTTTTATAGTTTTCGAATAAGAATAAGAATATCTTATAATTTTCGAATTGAAATAAGAATTTCTTATAGTTTTCAAATAAGAATAAGAATTTCTTATCGTTTTCAAATTGAAATAAGAATTTCTTATCATTTTAAAATAAGAATAAGGATTTCTTATAGTTTTCGAATAAGAATAAGAATTTTTTTATAGTTTTCTAATAAGAATAAGAATTTCATATAATTTTCAAATAAGAATAAGAATTTCTTATCATTTGAAAATAAGAATAAGGATTTCTTATATTTTTCGAATAAGAATAAGAATGTCTTATAATTATCGAATTGAAATAAGAATTTCTTATAGTTTTCAAATAAGAATAAGAATTTCTTATCGTTTTCGAATAAGAATAAGAATTTCAAATAGTTTTCAAATGAGAATAAGAATGTCTTATATTTTACGAATGAGAACAAGAATGTCTTGCTTTTAACATCGATAGTATCGATCGTATTGTTATCCCCTTACCCTCTTGCTCCTCTCTCCCCCACCACCCCCGATCCCTCCCTTATCCAAAGACCATCGATATAGCGTAATAGCGAGTATCTGTAGCAAGACTACTAATTTCTAGCATTTGCATCCCGATACAAGACGCAAGCGGTAGATACTTGAACGTTGTACGCGGGAGCCAGGCGGCAGTTTCAATTTCGAGACGCCAATCCAATCATGTAAATCAGGCAACGGCATTATTAGTGGTGGGCAATCGAACCCTCTCTCTCTCTCTCTCTCTCTCCTAACCGACACAGAGCAGCAGAGAGGGTGCCTAGTATGAGGTGGATGGAGTTCGAGCGAGTGGATGAAGCGGAGGAAGAGGAGGAATAGGAGGAGGAATAGGAGGAGGATGGGGATGGTCCGATCTACCTATCCTCCAGTACGAAAGGGGGAGTACCCAACGGCGCCCCAACTAATCCTGGGTTTACCTAATCGCCTACTCACTTCCCTCCCCCCCTCTCTCTCTCGCTCTCTCGTCCTACGTCCCTACGCGCTTCGGCAATTCCGCTCGTCGTTCGCAAAGCGGCTTACCGTTTTACCCCTTCCGGCATTTCCCGTTAGCATAGGAGAACTTCCGTGCCTCCCTCTCCATCCCTCCCTCCCCACCCCCTTCTACCTCTATCACCTCCTCTCTCTCTCTCTCTCTCTCTCTCTCTCTCTCTCTTTCTCTTTCTCTTTCTCTTTCTCTCTTCTTATTTTTCTTTTTCTTTAGAGTAACTCGTTCAGATTAATCAACCTTCTTCCTCCTTATAGACTCCTCGAGATAATTATTTTTGATATTTTACATCGATCATTTTCACCGATTCATTCCTTTCGTTATTTAATCCTTATCATAATTATTTCGATATAATATTCAAACTCATACGTATCATATACCCCCTCCCACGTAATTTTTATACGTCGCACGTCGATTATTATTGATAATAAATATTATTATTAATATATTGAATACGCATTAGGACGTATTAAAAGGGTTCATACGGATTGGAGTATGTTGTTTCGATCGTATGATATATATATTTTTTTTTTTCGTATTATCCACGATACTTCGTAAGATGCGAATGGATCGTTACGAGATTAGGAATATTTTGATCGAGTTATTCGTAATAATGTGTCGATATACGTAATACGAGTGATCGATGTAAATAATCGTGCGGCGGAGTTGCGTCCGGATCGATTGTATAAACACACGTCGTCAAGTATTTTAATCGAGAACACTAACATTTTTTTTTTTTTTTATTAATCGCTTCGTATAATTGTTCATTCGTGTTACTCGATATTTGTTTATTATAAATATTGATCGTTCGTTTGAAATATCGATTAAAAGGTGTTTTAAAAAATACTGATCGAACGAATTGACTCAATCGTGTTGTTGTTATCGATAATGAAGATAATACAACTTTTTTTTCAACGTTATTACGCGAATTAGAAAGTGTTAGAAGGTTCAGGTTTATAAAAATTACTTTGGTTCGGGGGTTATCAATCCAATTCATCTGTCAATCTAATTGAAAAATCGAGTCAACCATATTGGTACTGGTAATCGTATTAAAATACACTAAGCTAAGATATATAAATGTATATAATTTATTACATCTTCCTCAGGCATACAAAACGTCATTGTTGTTGTTGTTATTAATTATGTATTTAAGCATCCTCTCTCGATAGAACTCAATGATAATGTCAAATACACCGATGTTGCTCGAAAATGACGAACAATCCTACTTGTCGCATTACGAATGTTAAAAGATATGAATATTTAAACGACATAGTAGTAGGTAATAATATCGACCTCGACTTCCGACTAAATTCAAAGGTCAAATAAATCCGGCATTGGCCACCTTGAAAAGTGACATTAAATCGTGCATCCGTTTCGTTAAACTCGTAAAAATGTAAAAAAAGAAAAAAAAAATACTTAAAGGAACAACATTGGTATAAGAACGTCAACGAATTCTGATCGACCTCGATGATCTACTTAATATCGACTTCGTATGGAACGATGTTAATCGAACATTCACTATGTTACACGCGTATGAAAGTTTGCATACTTTTAAAGAAACATACTATGGCGCAGCGTCGTCATTGAGGTACGATCGAACTCGAAGATCGATTGAAGCACATTTTAACCGAGTCCTCGAGAGTGACATAAAATTCGAGTTTATAACGCGTTGCGCTCGTTAAAAGAAAAATAAAGTATGCGTATTTAAAGAGACAACACTTTCATGCAAGAACGTCAATGACTTTCGATCAACCTCAAGGATAGACTTAATGTCCACGCTATAAGGAACGATAATAACCGATTATTTGCCATATTACACGCGTTTAAATGCATGCATATTTAATAAAGAAACAACTTTGGCGTAGTAACGCCATTGACTCTCGATGGAACCCAAAGATCGACTTAATATCGACGTCGTTAAAGAATTATAACAATCGAGTATTCACCATTTTATCTGCGTTTTAATGTAACGTTATTATAGATTTTCTTCTTTCTTTTTTTTTTGTTTCTCTTTCGATTGAATTCATCGATAAAATTAAAATATCGATGTACCAAATAACGAAAACAGTCTAACGTCAATCGCGTCATGTCCACACACGAGCATTAAGATATAGAGTCTTAATTCGATTTAATTCGATTTAATTAATTCAATGATATCGACGTGAACGATATCGTCGAAGTTTCGATCGAAATCGAAGGCGAAGTTGAAATATCGTGTATCGTAAGGGAGCAAACAGAGAAAACAAGAAAAAAAAATTAAATTCACGAAAGATTCACACCTCTGCAAAACCAATTTTATTCTGGATATGACACGATTAACGTTAGACCGTTATCATCGATTTTCTTCGCTCTTTATTTTTTTTTCCTTTTCATTGAAAATCGATAAAAACAGTCGTACTTTAATCGCGTCATGTCCACACGCGAGCGTTAAGATATAGAGTCTTAATTCGATTTAATTCGATTTAATTAATTCAATGATATCGACGTGAACGATATCGTCGAAGTTTCGATCGAAATCGAAAGCGAAGTTGAAATATCGTGTATCGTAAGGGAACAAACAGAGAAAACAAGAAGAAAAAAATTAAATTCACGAAAGATTCACACCTCTGCAAAACCAATTTTATTCTGGATATGACACGATATACGTTAGACCGTTATCATCGATTTTCTTCGCTCTTTATTTTTTTTTCCTTTTCATTGAAAATCGATAAAAACAGTCGTACTTTAATCGCGTCATGTCCACACGCGAGCGTTAAGATATAGAGTCTTAATTCGATTTAATTCGATTTAATTAATTCAATGATATCGACGTGAACGATATCGTCGAAGTTTCGATCGAAATCGAAAGCGAAGTTGAAATATCGTGTATCGTAAGGGAACAAACAGAGAAAACAAGCAAAAAAAATTAAATTCACGAAAGATTCACACCTCTGCAAAACCAATTTTATTCTGGATATGACACGATTAACGTTAGACCGTTATCATCGATTTTCTTCGCTCTTTATTTTTTTTTCTTTTCATTGAAAATCGATAAAAACAGTCGTACTTTAATCGCGTCATGTCCACACGCGAGCGTTAAGATATAGAGTCTTAATTCGATTTAATTCGATTTAATTAATTCAATGATATCGACGTGAACGATATCGTCGAAGTTTCGATCGAAATCGAAGGCGAAGTTGAAATATCGTGTATCGTAAGGGAGCAAACAGAGAAAACAAGAAAAAAAAATTAAATTCACGAAAGATTCACACCTCTGCAAAACCAATTTTATTCTGGATATGACACGATTAACGTTAGACCGTTATCATCGATTTTCTTCGCTCTTTACTTTTTTTTCCTTTTCATTGAAAATCGATAAAAACAGTCGTACTTTAATCGCGTCATGTCCACACGCGAGCGTTAAGATATAGAGTCTTAATTCGATTTAATTCGATTTAATTAATTCAATGATATCGACGTGAACGATATCGTCGAAGTTTCGATAGAAATCGAAAGCGAAGTTGAAATATCGTGTATCGTAAGGGAGCAAACAGAGAAAACAAGAAAAAAAAATTAAATTCACGAAAGATTCACACCTCTGCAAAACCAATTTTATTCTGGATATGACACGATTAACGTTAGACCGTTATCATCGATTTTCTTCGCTCTTTATTTTTTTTTCCTTTTCATTGAAAATCGATAAAAACAGTCCTACTTTAATCGCGTCATGTCCACACGCGAGCGTTAAGATATAGAGTCTTAATTCGATTTAATTCGATTTAATTAATTCAATGATATCGACGTGAACGATATCGTCGAAGTTTCGATAGAAATCGAAAGCGAAGTTGAAATATCGGGTATCGTAAAGGAGCTAACAGAGAGAACGAGAAAAAAATGAATAGAAAAAGAAAAAGAAAAAAGAAGAGAAAAGAGAGAGAGAGAGAGAGAGAGAGAGAGAGAGAGAAGCGAAAGAGGAAAAAAAGGAAAAAGAAAAAAAGATACAAAAAAGAAAGAGAAAGAGCGATCAAAGGTAGGGTGGGGGGAGTATCGGACGATGAGAGAGGAGCGATCGTTGCTATCGCTGGGAAAGGATCTTCTCTGATCGAACGAAAGCGTAAGCCATGTAATCCTCCGTGAAATACCGTGCCGGATCGGAACGACCGAGAACTTTGCCGTACGGCCGAGGACAACGAGGACATCGATTATTCGCGGGAAACCACTCGCGTTAATCGTTTAAACTCTTGTGCAGGGTCTGTTCTCTAGACTAGGGTTAAAGAGAGGCGATGGTGGGAGGTGGGAGGAGGAGGAGGAGGCTCGGGAGGTTTTGGGATGTATCGCGTAGGTGGTTTTACGCGGTCCACGTATGCATGCGACCAGGTAAGCGTGATCGTGATCAACCAAACCACGAGATGATGGGGGAGGGGATCCATCGACCATCCGCAGTCGACCACTCTCTTTGTGTAAGAGTTTCGGCTTTCTGCCAAAAGATCCCCACTGGGCGCATTTAACGCGACGCGTGCGAACGATCGCGTCACTCGAGTCACTTTAATCTATCTCTATCGGTAAAGGATTAATCATTATCAAATCGAGGTTTCATTTCATTCGGAAACATTTTCGATAAATCTCTCGACGCGTTGACGTTAACACTCCTTGATCCCTGGGTAATGAGTTATTTGTAGGTTATATTTTCTCTTTTTCTTTTTTTTCTTTCTTTTCTAAATGTGTGGAAACAAAATTAACGTTAATGACAATACACCGCACGTATCCCGAATCGAGGTTTGATTTTATTCGAAGTAGTTTCAAAAACTTTCTCAACGCGTTACCATTGATTCGCGTTAAATCACGAAAATGAGTTATTTGTAGGTTATGGTTCTTTCGAGGTTTTGAATATTTTTCCTTTTTTTTTTTTTTTAGACGTGGAATCAAAATTACTGTTAATACAGGTTAGATATTCTTAATCAAGGTTTAATTTTATTCTGAATATTTTCGAAACTTTCTTAACGCGTTACTACTGATTCGCGTTGAACCACGAAAATGAGTTATTTGTAGGTTATGGTTCTTTCAAGGTTTTGAATATTTTCTTTCTTACTAAAAAAATGAAAATAAACTTACTGTCAATACAGATGATATATTCTAAATCGAGGTTTAATTTTATTCGAAGTATTTTCAAAAACTTTCTCAACGCTTTACCATTACTTCGCATTGATCCACGAAAATGAATTATTCGTAGGTTATGGTACTTTCAAATTTTTGGATATTTCTTCTTCTTAAAAAAGTGAAAATAAAATTACTGTTAATACAGATGAAATATTCTAAATCGAGATTTAATTTTATTCTAAATATTTTCAAAAACTTTCTCAACGCGTTACCATTAATTCGCGTTGATCCACGAAAATGAGTTATTCATGGATTATAGTTCTTTCAAGTTTTTGGATATTTTTAATGAAAAAGAGAGAACATGATCGTATTTCCTGAGTATAATCTGTTGACAAACAATTGTTATTGCATATTATTTGTAATTGTATATTACGATATTATTTTAACATTGGAAATATTTTTTCTTCGATATTTTAATTCGAAAAACAAAACTAAGTCGCGAAATACTTCTTAATAACGTGTTTAAATTGGAACAACGAATATTTTTTTTGACTCAAATGAAATGAAACAAATTAGAAAATTAATAATTCCACGTTGTTGCTCGATGTTTTATTTCTATAAAAAAAATTTGTTTTCTATCTTACTCAATTTTCTTACATATATATATATTCTGTGATTTTTAACTTCCTGGAAACACATGATTATTAAAATTCCAGCACCGTCTTATAAAATAATTTTTTCTTTCTAATTAAACTTTAATCGTTAATATTGTCTCGACAAGTTTAAGGGTCTGAATTAAAAAAAAAAAAAAAAAAAAAAAAACAAAAAAAAAGATCCACGTTTTTCTTTTCTTCCAAAAATTGCCGAATCTTCTTATATCTTCCCCCCACCCGCAGATTCAAAAATATCGTTAACGTCGTTTTACTAGACAGTGACGAGATTTTAATAATTCTCGATCTTTCGTGAAAAAAGACAAATTCAAACGAATTTTTGTGGACGATGTTTCAATCCTTTAGAGATCAACGATTGGCAAACCTAACGATACGCAACGAGATTGAACGATAAGGATTTCTTTCGTTAAAATAAAAAAACAATCGAGCAAAAAGGATCGAGCAAAAACGATCGAGCAAAAACGAATGAATTCTTCGATTTATTTCACTCTCTGTCTCGTGAAGAAGAAAGAAAAATTACCGTCGATGATACGTCAATATAATTCTACGGCTTAATCGTCCGTCGGCGACCGTTCTTTGAATCGTTAGACCGTTCGACCGTTAGTTGAATCGTTAGAAAAATCGTTTTGCGTTAGTCACGTGGCACGTATGCCGTACGCACGTATATCGGTTCTTTTCCATTTGCATTAACGTTTTCCTGCAGGGACACGGGAAGTACGGAAAATCAGTGACCATGGATGAGGGGTTTTTGAATGTCGGGTTTTAAAACCGGGTATACACAATTAGTCAATTAGACGGATAAATTCTAAATTCTAAATTCTAAATTCTCGGGTGAAAGCGTGTAAGGTACTCGGGGTAACTACTCTGAACGATTATACTCTCACGGATTTTCGCTTCTAATGGAAAGAGAGAGAGAGAGAAAGAGAGAGCCAGAGAGAAAGAGAGAGAGAGAGAGAGAAGAAGAAGGAAAAGGCACGAAAGGGAAGATTAAATGAAATCGTTAAGCGTTGTTAACGATCGAAACGAGGTTAAGTGTTTTTACGTTGAAAAGATAGTAATGAACATTATGGCTGATGGCAATGTCTTGTTGTGTATCGTTGCGGCTCGACGAAGTCGCCACCTGCGAAATGGTAATAGTTTAAAAGCATACATACCATGAGAACGACGACCCTAAAGAGACATTCTCATTGATTTACATTACACACACGTACATCACTTAATAGTTCTCTTGGTCACTTTATACGTTCGTTTCGTAATTACTCGCTTGAAACGTTTTTTCATCGACTTCGACCTACAACGATATCGTCGACGTCTCGGACTGATGTTATACGATTCAAAATTTGTTAACCCCGCTTCCTCCACCTCCACCCCTCATCTTAAAGAAGTGAAAATGATCGAGTCTCGCGTCCGCTTGGTTTAGAGATAGTATTGGAATAGAATACTTTGATGATCCAAATAAAAGATTATTTTGTAATTATTCCGGGGGAAAAAAGGAAATCGATTTTTGAAATAATCTAAAAACTTTTGGTTCACTCTTACGCATGTACGTATGCATATATACATACTGATACGTTTTGATATACATATGTACCTATACAGGATGATAAGTCAATGAATATCTCGTTTATTAAGAGCATTAGAAAAAAAAAAATATACATATATATATACTAAGAAAAGCTTTTCGATTTTATGCGTCGAATATTTTAAGGGTACGAAATAAAATACTCGATTTCCGGTTCGAACCGAAATTTCAATGTTTTTTAATTTTTCTTACAGTACATCATGATTTTTATTTTAATTAATTAAATACGTTAATGGATTATCGTTTCTTTTTTTTTCTTTTTTTTTAAGAAAAAGATAAATTATCAAGCGAGTAATGTAAACAACCTTAAGGTCTCTGTACTTCTTCGATAATTATTTTTTTAAAGATAATCGACTATAACATCGAATTAATTAAAACTATACAGGGTGTTTTATGAGAAAAATTAAATATCCTTAAACTGTAATTACTATTCTTAATCGGAAATCGGAGTGTTTCGTTATCAGTAATTTGAAATTATACTTGTACCCCATGATTTTATGAAACTTTTCTTAACTCCTTAAGTGAAAATGACGACTCTCGCTCGCATATAAATTTTCTATGCCAAACTCGACTTTGACGGGCTTGACGCCTGTCGCATATTTAAATGTTTAAAAAGCCATATAAATTTCTTCTAACTTGTAAAAAGAGAAAATTAATATGATATTTGCACGCATCCTCTTGCCTTCTTTTGTATCCTACGATCGTCTGGATCGTAGATAACGGTGCCAGATGATTTTTCAAAGAAATCAACAAATAAAAAACAAAACCCTTCGAAAATATTTCACGTATGCGCCAAACACAATACACGAAGCAAGACTATTTGGCAATGTAAGCGATGTAAGTTGGCATTATTACATTTACCTGAATGATTTTCGAGAACTATCACGCACTTCAAGAATATTAGTTACGGGTAATAATTATTATAAAACGAATAAAGAATGAGCGATATTAAAAAAGAATTACGAATAGTTCGTTAATTTCTTTCGTAATAATTTATATTAAATCGAGAAATTTGGTGTTTTATTAATTTTTTGTTTTTCTTAATTTCATCGTCACCTTTATAGAGGATATTTTTCAATTATTATTTATCATCGTCATTACTTCATTAATTCGTTCTATCGTAAATGAAACGGTTTCTACATTCATATATAAATATATTCGATAAAAAAAATCTGAAATATTTTAGTTCTATTTCGATGATAATTCCGCGTACAGAGTCGTGTCGTTGAATTAAATTATCCCTACACGTACTCGCGTTTCTTGGAAAATAAATCGTAAGGCAAATGGGGTTAACGACTCCTATGGTTGTCGTTAAACTGTAACACCAAAAATTTGCGTTCCTTCGTTTTTGCAAATTCTCCGCAAAGAAGAAGAGGAAAACAAATTAAAAAAAAAAAAAAAGTGAAAAAGTAAAAAAAGAAAAGGGATTGAAAATTTGTTAACGACCGAAGTAATCCCCCATTATCGCGAACAATGCAACGATCGCGTTAAGATCCCTAATCAAAATTCTTATTAACATAAAAACTCGTTCAATCATCGTATAAAATCCTCTTTATACAGCAGGCACCTCGATAATGGCATTGCTAACAAATCTTTATGCTGGTAATACAAGCAGGAAACACGGTTCGTTATAACGCTTATCCATAGAAGAATCAACCCATCTAATATATTTAATCGGCAGAAATCTTATGAGATTAACAACAAGGAGGAGGTATGGCTAGATAAATAGAAAAATAAGTAATATCCTTAAGTAAGGTCGTTGATACCGAAAGTTACGTTTTTATATATTCACACATGTACACACACACATACACACACATAAACATACCAACATACATACATACATACAAATATATATATCCTTTAATTTCTCAGCGGTTAGAAAGGTGTGGTCATGGAGTATAATTAATTGGTTATAAGGTAAGGGCATACCGTATAATTCAACGATAACGTTTATGAACACGTATAATACATACATACATACATACATACATACATACATACATAAATAAATAAATAGATACATATATACCTGTAAGTATCCAACTACTTACGTACATATACGTATTTACTTAAAGATAGATAGGAAAAGATCGTTGCGTCACGTTCCACCGTGTAACGTTTCACAATCCTACAGAGAGACGGGCTCGGAACTATCGCCTTTTCTTGGGTTTTATCCATTTGAAGAATCTACAGGTGTATTAAATGGGAGAGACAGAGAGAGAGAGAGAGAAAGAGAGAGATAGTGAGATAGAGAGATAGAGATAGAGAGGGAGTACTCTCTCTATCTCTCTCTCGACGATGTCCCGACGGGGATAAAAATCTTGGCGGCAGTCACAGCTCGTTTGCGCGGATATCTAACAAAGTGAATTTTCGGTTACAGCTCGTTTGCGCGATCCGACGGACCAGGTCTTTTATTATTTCCCTTTATATATATATATATATATATATATATATATATATATATATATATGCACGTTCGCGTAAACATACGTACGTATCCGCGTGCGTGTACACGAACGCACAGAAATATATACACGCATACACGCGCGCGCGCGCGCATACGTACGTACGTATACGATTGCTGTAAGTAAATTTGCTGGCGTACGTTTTCTACGTTTATTCATTCATACGCGTAAACCAAATACGCATATGTATGCGTGTATGAAGGAAATGACGTCGATTTGTTAGACGGTAAATTTCTTTGTCCGTCCCGTCGTTTTGCCGAGTGCGGATCGAAATTGCAGGCTCGATGGCCGAATGATAACATTGTACGTACGATCGCGATCCCCTCGACGAGAGATCGCGAGTATAGTGTGTATTTTATCGACGTCGGTTATACCAAGGAGGAGAAGGAGGAGGAGGTGGAGGAGGCGTAACAACGTTGAATTGAATGTCCAGAATCTGTTGGATTACAAGACGCGTGCCGACGAGACTATTTCTTTCTTTCTTTCTTTTCCTTTTCCTTTCCTTTTTTTTTCTGCTTCTTCTTTTTCTTTTTTTTTTTTTTGCTTGTTGCTCCTCTTCGTTGAAATCATCGTACGCGAACTACTAGGAGGGAACGGTGGCAGTTACTTCGATGCCTCGTAAAGCAGCCACGTTTCGCCACGATCTAAAAAAAAAAAAAAAAAAAAAAGAGAGAGAGAGAGAGAGAGAAAGAAAAGAAAGAAAGGTAAGAAGAAGAAGAGAGAAAAAAAGAGGCAAAGGATAAATAAAAATACCGTTCGACGATACTGACTGAAAGTGTGTGTTTAATGGTAGGAAACCGTGGGAAGTCGAGTTTAACGAAAAAAAAAAAAAAAAGAGAAAAAAAAAAAACTACTCGGCCGGATGGGATTTCTTTCGTTTCCGTTTTTGCGGCCGATGCGTTTTCTTAGCGATCCGTACTTTTTCCTTAAAAGTGGAAGGGCAGGGGGGCAGGGGAAGGGTGGGAGAGAAGGAATCAAACGCATTCGCGACGACGAAGCAATTTTATTCCCACTTTTTTGTCCGTTCGACGAGCGCCGATTGTGTTCTCGCCGAACGAACGCGAATAAGATTTTACGGGAATTTTTCAAAAGGCGTTCCTCGCCTAAATCTAAATGCCCAATTGCATCTCGAAGTTATTTATTGCTCCCCGATGTCCGCAGGATACGGTGTACGTTTTTATGTTTCTTTCTTTTTTTCTTTTGTGTGTTCGTGTGTGCGTCCGAAAATGTGACGGTATACATTCGCGAAGAAAAAAATCGAATGAAACTGAAATTGAATATATAAAAGAAAAAAAAAAAAAGGAAAATATTAAAGTCGTTTCCTTATCACAATACACAGGGTGTTTCAGCTAAAGGGGGCCCCGCCTAAATATTTTCTTTGTTTTTTTTATACTATGAATGGTTTAAAAAGAGGTATGTTATGAATAGTTTATATACATATCTATATATATATATATATATATATGTGTGTGTGTGTGTGTGTGTTCTTTTTTATTTAAATTTTTGATGGATTATTTAATTTTTTTTCTATTATTACTTTTTTTTTACGCAAGTATCGTTTCCACGAAAGCGTGGGGAGAGGAAGGGGGGGGGGGTAGGGTTAAGAGATCGTGCTTACTCGGCGTGGAGATGAAATTGCCGAATGGAAAATAGTAGAGAGAAGGATGGAGGAGGAGGAGGAGGTGGAGGGGAAGTAGGTGGTAGAAGAATGAAACGATAGTTAAAGTGGGAGAGGTAACGGATAAATCATAAAGCACTGACTCTTTCACGTTATGCTAATGACACCTCCTACATCCTGTATGTATATATATATATATATATATCCTTTAATCGAGGCGCGAAAGTTCACTCTCTGTTATATGCCACGTTTTATCTATTACCCATGTATATATTCATCTTTTTCTTAGATATCACGGTAACACACCTACTTGACGCAATTCAAGGAAATAAAAGGTACTCTTCGTAGTTAGTATCTCAGTCGTTAAACTCGACGTTAACTTATAGTGTAGTACAAATAACATGGCAATTGAAATTAATTTTTACCTGATAGCTTGATCGAGAATCAAAAGGATATATATATATATATATATATATATATATATATATATATATATATTTATATATGTATGTATATATATATGGTTAATATAACATTTCGTTTATAACTGTCACTAATTTTTATTCGATTATTTTGTCAAAATATATGAATGATCAGTTTTATACTGTGAATAATACGAATAATTAATTTTATTCTAATGTACTTTATTGAAATATATATAACAATTTGCGAAGTATATAACGAGTTAATTGAAACGTATGAATTATTTATTTTTATTATTAGCTTATAACTATGCATAATGACCGGTAATTTTTTTATATTTAATAATAAATTGATTCGTATAAATAAATTTTTAATTGATTGATTGATTGATTGATTGATTGATCGATCGATCGATCGATCGATTGATTAATGATTAATTTCATTTTTTTTTCAAATTAAAAATAAATGAATATTAATGATAATCAGTAATTTTTCTTATTAACCTTTTTGATATTAGATTTTTATCAAAATAATCGACGATATTTTTTCTTTTTTCTTTTATAATGATTACTCTTTTTCTTAGCTCGTAATGATTTTCTTATTAATCTTTTTAACGCAAAATTTTTATCAAGATGATGTTGATACGACATTTTTCTCATAATGATTTTATATATATAATATATAAAAATTAGTGAAGTATATAACTAGTTAATTGAAATATACGAATAATTTCTTTTTTTTTAATTGGTTTCTACTCTATAAATAGAATTTATTTATAACAAAAATCATGCAGATGTTTAATCCTTTTTCTTTTTCAATATTAAAATTATACAAAAATACAACTTCATGTACTCGGCTAATGTAAACTTTCTGTATCTAATAAAAATCATGGCCGTAAATTTATTTACAAATAAAAACACAGAAAACAGAAAGGAGAAAAAACAGAAAAATGTAAGAAGAGAAAAAGAAAAGAAAGAAAAAAAATGAAACATACTAAATCAATATATATATATATGTGTGTGTGTGTGTGTGTGTGTGTGTGTGTGTGTGTGTGCGTATACGAATAGAAATTAATATGAATAATTTAACATATGTAATAAACCTAATACCGGGTATTACGTTCGATATTAAACGACTCCTCACATTACAAAGAGTTTAACATTCTTCTGATAGATCTTTGATCTATCGGGAAACGCAAATCATTAAGGATTTCATAAGCATAAAGATTATCACACAACGGCAACGTATGTACAATATACATGCGTGTTTATCTGTCACGTCGTACGATCGCGATGCATGCCAGGTAAACAGCGAAACGGATAGAGGGAGAAAGAGAGAAATAGAGAGAGAGAGAGAGAGAGAGAGAGAGAGAGAGAGAGAGAGAGAGAGAGAGAGAGAGAGAGAGAGAGAGAGAGAGAGAGATAAAAGATGGAGTCTCTTGATCAAGAGGCAAAGACACGCGCCATCGAGCACGCGCCGATAGATCTGACATCTCGACGCCCGTCGGCCGTCGTCTTCTAGTTGGAAATACACGTGACCGGAGACTTGAGACATCATCCTTACACTTATTCAACACTTATTCAATTCAACCATCAGCTTAGAATCTTTCTTAACCCTCTCTCTCTCTCTCTCTCTCTCTCTCTCTCTCTCTCTCTCTCTCACATCGCGGAAGACACGCGCCTGATGACTTCCACTTCTACCTCCATCTCCATTTCCATTTCCTCCTCCTGCCCCGCCTCTTCCTCTTCCTCTTCCTTTCTAGTTTTTTTCTCTTTTTTTTTTGTTCTTTTTTTATTTCTTTTCCTCCCACACACTGAATTTCCCGGAATCGAGTTTGGAGAGATCGAATCGGACGCCGGGGATCGGATCGAGACGACCCACCGCGAATAGCCACGAGAAATCGTGGATCCCTTACTCGTATATACATACGTTCGTATTTATGTGTATCTAGTATATATATGTGTGTGTGTATGTATGTATGTATGGAGATACCTACATCCAATCTCTTTCTTAACCGTCTACGATCTTGTTATACGTATCTACGTACGTTACGTATGTACCTACGTACGTACGTACATAGATATGTATGTATGTATGTATGTATGTATGTATGCATGTATGTGTGTACCTACGTACGTATTTATGTATGTACGTATGTATGCATTTATATACCTCCGACCTTTCTTCCTTAACCGTCTACGATCTTTACTGCGAATGAGATTGGCCCGACGAGTTAAGGGAATCTACCGAGACACTGGGGAATCTTATATATACCAAGACCTTGTTGATTTCAACGAGTACAAAACGCGATTCTTATGAGATATCACCAAGTTTACTCTTGATTATCTTCATTTGATCTTTCGATCGGATATCGATATATATATATATATATATATATATATATATATATATATATTTAACTACGTATTTATATAGATATGTTTATATTATCGCAAGGCGTTATAAAAATAATAATTTTTAAATACTGTTTTATATATATATATATATATATATATATATATATATATACTTATATAATAATATAATCGAGGTATACTATAAATTACTATTTGTATCGATTGATTTCATTAATATAAAAAAAAAAGAAATAAAAACTTTCGTATTTCTATTAAAAAAAAAAGAATATGAAAGTTAGCTGAATGACCATCGGAGTCCGATTGGTTCGATTAGTCGAAAAAATTAAAAAATTAGGTTTGACTAAATCGAAACGATTTTGACGTAGTTAGAGCACGGTTACTTTAGTCGCATCTGGATCATTAATTTTTTTTTTTTTTTTATACATATAAATTCGTTTTCATCGATCAATTTTATCCGAGAAAAGAACACTCTCCGCGATATTAATTAACGAGAATGCGAAGATATCGAAAAAAATGGTTAATTCGTGTCGTTTTAGAATAAACCGTGATCGATTGCGTCTCGATTGTATTGTACATCAGGATTACATTTAAATAATTCGTTAAATTTTATTTTATTTTATTTCACGTATTAAAAAAAAAGAGAAAATAATCACTGTCCAATCAATCAGTACAAAGTATATCAGTACAAGTACAAAAAAAAATTACAATATTCTAAAATAATTTTATCAGCAACGAGGGCTTGTGGGAGGTTCAAAAGGTTGCGTCAGGTTGAGTCTAATTCGTTCAATTCGATCATTCATTAATCTTATTCGCTAAAATGGAGTAAGGAAACTTAAAAAATATATATATATATTATTAAATTATACCATGTCAGATAAAATTGCTATGATATAAATCTGGAATTATCTCTGTGATAAATTTAATTTCAGTCCAATCTTTCATTTCTATTAAGAGAATATATACGCCCAGTAAGTAAAAGAAAAAAAGAAGTTTTCCATTTTATTGTTTTTTTTTTTTTTACATATTTTTATGGAGAAAATTATTAAGAAGATAACGGATCGTTTTAACTTTTTCGTTAGAAAATATCCCCTCGAATGACAGATTAACCATTAATATTTAAATACGACCTGTCATTGAGATGAAATACATTGGTTACGAAAAAGGAGTCGTAAAAATTTCCTTTCCTTTTTTTCTTTTTCGATCGACTAGATGTACGTAACATCTTGAATAATTTCATATACGACAAAAAAAAAGAAAAAAGAATTCTTTATTTAAAATTCGCTATTAATGCACGAATGTTGGAACATTCAGTAACGATCGTTAAACTCATACGGGTATGTCAGAAGAAACTGCCCTAGATAGTTAAAAAAAAACTCGATTTTCAAAAAATATTTTTGTCGAAAAGGTTAAAGAGAACTTCATTTGTACGAAAATATTTCTCAATGCGTACACATCACCGCAAATATTTAAGAAGATTTTTTAGTAAAATATGATGGATTACATGCAAAACTTATCTTCATTTGATTCGTTCAGATATACGTGTAACGTTGTGAAAAATTTCATCAACGAATAAAAAAAAAAAGGAAAAAAAAGAACTAGGTCGATAATTATATTATCGACCCCTGCTAACGTTCAAATATTGAAACATTCAAAAACGATCATCAAACAAACTCATATTGTACATCGGAAGAAAGATAAAGAGAAATTCGATTTTCCAAAAATATCCTTGTCGAAAAGATTAAAGAGACTTTCATTTGTTAGAAAATATATCTCAAAGTACACATCGTCGCGAATACTTACAAAAAAAAAAGATCAAAAAATAAAATCACAAAAATAGTCTTCTATTGAAACGTTCAGTTGTGCACAATTTCATCCACGAAAAAAAAAGAGAATTTCATTTGTTAGAAATATATTTCAAAGTACACATCGTCGCGAATATTTACTAAAAAAAAAAAAAAAAAAATCACAAAAATTGTCTATTAACATCTATTAACATCAAAATATCGAAACATTCAAAAACGATCATCAAACAAACTCATATTGTACATCGGAAGAAAGATAAACGAAAATTCGATTTTCCAAAACTATCCTTACCGAAAAGATTAAAGAGAATTTCATTACTTACTAAAATATTTCTCTAAGTACACATCGCCGCAAATATTTAATAAGACTCGTTATTAAAATAAAATGGAGCGCATACAAAAAAAAAAAAAAAAAAAAAAAAAAAAGAAAAAGAAAAGGAATCTCAAAATAAAATCACCAAAAATTGTCTTGCTTCGAAACGTTCAGGCGTGCACAATTTCATCCACGAAAAAAAAAAGAGAACTAGGTCGACAATTAAAATCCCCCAATTAACGCCTCAAATAATGAAACATTCAAGTGCTATGATTAAACTTCTACAGCGCGTTAGAAGAGACTGCGATCGGTCGGTGGAAAAATTTTCGGCGACTAAGCGTACGTTCATGGGGTTTAGCGTCTTGCATACCAACCGGCAAGAAGGTCCCACGGGATTCAAGGAAAGAGAAGAAGGTCTCCTTGCTTGAGAGAAAGAGAAGGAAAGAGAGAGAGAGAGAGAGAGAGAGAGAGCGAGACAGAGAGAGAGAGAGAGAGAGAGAGAGAGAGAGAAAGAGAGAGAGAGAGAGAAGGTTCGCCAAGGAGGATGGTGGACGACGGCCACTAAATATTGTGTTCGCGCAGAGAATACAGCTCTCGGGACACGTGTAAGCGGGGCGGCGGGATTCCGTATGAGCAGATCGGCCCGCCGATTATACGCTAATTCAACGCAAATTCCTTCCCGGAGATATCTGTATCGCTCGCATACATCAGAGCCCGCGGTAGCTGCTGGCTGGCTGCTTGGCTGCTTGGCTGCTGCTGGCTGGCTGCTGCTTGCTTGCTTGCTTGCTTGCTAGCTAGCTGGCTGGCTGTAGGCTGCTAGCTGCTGTTACTGTTGCTGGCCGTTGCTCCTCCGACCGGCTTAATCAGTACCCACGAGGAGACAACTATATAGCCGCGACTACACATAGTTTCGTGTGCGTACGCCTAACACACGTTGTCTTACGAGAGGTGCGGAATCCGAACGAAAATAAGAGTCTTCTTCTTCTTCTTCTTCTTCTTCTTCTTCTTCCTCGGAGTCTCCGTTCGAACGGCAACTCTCTGCGGAATAATCGGTAGCAAAAGAAAACGCTGTTCACCTTTTACAAGATCGTACTATGCAGTCCTTTCTCTCTCTCTCTCTCTCTCTTTCTCTCATCTGTACCTTCTTTATCTAAACGAATATTGGATACATTGTGCAACTAAGTGATTGCAGATTTTCTCGATAGATTCTTATTTCAAATCCGCAATCACTCAATTGCCAACCCAATTGAATTATCAACCCCATATATATATATATATATATATATATATATATATATATATATTATCCTATCCTATACTTACATTATTTTAACCGAGTTTCCCCTCCCCTCCCCTCCCCTCCCCACCGTCATCGATTTGATAGTTTAGATTACGTTAAAAGAATCATTCAGTGCTCGTATCATCGATTGAATCGATTGAATCGAACGAAACGAACCGATTGAAAGAACTCTCGATCTATCGATCTATTTGCTCGAGAAATTTTGAACGGATATTTTCATGCTGGAGGGTGAATGGGTGGGGATGGGTGGATGGGAAATTACGAGGTTGAATTCCACGCGTTACCGTTCGAATGGAATCCGAATATCTCGCTGGAGGGAACTTTGAAAGATTTTTCATAGATTTTCTCACGTACCATCGTCGTCTCTCTCTCTCTCTCTCTCTCTCTCTCTCTCTCTCTCAAGCGTGCGCGCGGGCGCGCTGGCGTTGTCTTTTATTCCCTTTATTTATTCAATTTTTTTTCCTTCTTCTTCTCCTTTCTCTTCTTCTTCTTCTTCTTCTTCTTCTTCTTCCACCTTATCCAAGAATAGTAGTTAAGAAGAAAAAGGGAAAATAATAAGAATTAGGAGAATGCTACCGTGTAGCCAAGAAAAGAGAGATATCCTTCGCGCACGCCGAGTCCGCATCCACCGTAGAGAGAGAAAGATAGATAGATAGAGAGAGAGAGAGGATCTTCGGGTCCAGAACGCAGGAGCGAAGATATATATCACGTTGTCGTGGCCGACATACCATTCTTTTGCGGGAGAACCGTGCCGACACTACACGCACAGGATTCACAAATTAAGGAGCGCCAAAGTCCGCGCGGCATGCCGTAGGTATGGCGCTATCGCGCTTCATAAAACTTCGTTAGCAGGACTGCCGCAAGTAGAAACGGCCCAGGCTCTCGAGCGTACGACCCCTACGTATCTCTAGCTATATATATATATATATATATATATATATATATATTTATATATATATATATATATATATACAATACATATAGGTGACTGTATGTATTTAACGTATGTATACTTACATACGCGTAGTTCGGCGCATAAACGTTGACGTTGTCCCCGGACCGTTGCCAGGACCAACGGGAGGGAAAACCAGAGAATAAAAAAGAAAAACAAAGAAAGGAAGAAAGAAGGAAAGGGAACGAACGAACGAAAAGAGAGAGAGAGAAATTCATTTCGTGTAACCCTCCATATGAGAGATCCTAGCGCGTCTTTCGTGGTAACTTCGCATTAATCCGATTACCCTCGACGTCCCTGTTCTCTCGTCGTCCATGATTTTTTTCCTATTTCTTAGTATGCGTTTCCGGTGTTGTATGTACCAACACATCATACCGCTCTATGAGAGAAAGAGAAAGATAGAGGGATAGGGAGGATGAAAGAGAGAGAGAGAGAGAGAGAACTAGTCGTTTGGACGTTGCTGAGACCACCGTCTTTCTTAATCGGCCGTAATTAGTGTACTCCCAACGACGACACGGTTGTGTATACTCGTTAAGACTCACACGGGTGAGGCTTTGATGCATTCGAGTTGTTACCTTGAGATTGTACTATGCGTCGTTTGATTTCTCTCTTTTTCTCTATCTATCTATCTCTCTATCTCGTTCTATTTTTTACGCCCTATCTATCTTTCATTTTCAACGTGGTATAGTATTCGTCGATTTCGTCGAATATTAACGGGGACATTTCGCGCGAAAGAAACTTCAATTAAATTAAAATCAAATTAATATCAATGAAAAATGTATCGATTAATTGGCAGGACGAAACAATTAATCGACGATTAAAAAGAAATGTAGAATTAATGAAAAATTTATCGTTTGATTAATATTATGAAAAGATCGATAATTGTTAAATAAAAGAAAATGGAGTGTATTCGGAAAAGGTATTAATTCATTGATACGACGAAACGATTAATTAATAAATTAAATGATATGGTATTAGTTCGTTGTATCTCTTAGACACTACGAAATGGGAATGATTTGATTTAATTTCCTTTCAATTAATACAATGAAACAATTAATAATTAATAAATAAAGAAAAATGGAATGTCTTCAGAAAAAGTTATTAATTCATTGATACAACGAAACAATTAATTAAGAAATTGAATGATATGGTATTAGTTCGTTGTATCTCTTAGACATTATGAAATGGGAATCATTTGATTTAATTTCTTTTTCATTAACCAACGATATTTTACTTTAAATCGTACTTCAACGTCAACGTCAAACGTTCAAAAGTAATCGACAATTATATATCGTTCTTACTTATCTGACAATTCGAAATTAACGTTAATGAAATTTCGCGTGCAACTTAACGACACACCCTATCCCAGAATTACAATCTTAAAATCATACTTACTTACTGCAATCGAGAAGATGGCGTAGGTGCACATATATAAGATAAAAAAAAATAAATTCATGATTTTGAAAGAACTCACTTTAAAGCAAACTTTTATTGATATCGATATATATATATATATATATATATATATATATATATATGCGTATAGAAAGAAAAAAAAAGAAACAAAATATGTACGACATTTAAACAGTAGCCATGACTTTAAAAGAACTGACTTTGACCGAAACATTTGTTGATATCGATGCAAATACACACACACACACACACACACACACACACACACACACACACACACACACACACACACACATATATATATATAAAGAGAGGAACATACAATATATTAACAGGTGCCATGATTTTAATGGAACTGACTTTAACCCATATATATATAATATATGTAGGTGTACCATATATAATAGGTGTAGTAAAAAGAAATCCATCCACGAGCGCTCAAACAGAACTGAGTCAATCCATCACAAAATCGTCTGAGAAGTTTATTTAGTACGAAATCTTATCTTCCTAACGCCAATAAACGGTACCATATCGCACTTATACCAAGCGAGCTACAGATTACTAAAGCCATCTATTGGAAAAATAATGGATTTCTTTTTACTACACCCATTATATTTAAAAAGAAGATTTTAGAAGATTTTAAAAGAATTGACTTTAACCCAAACTTTGGATGATAACGATATATACATCTATGTGTATATATATATATATATATATATATATATATATATATATATATATATACCTAAATATCCGAATATATTAACGTCAAATCGATTCTAACGGGTTGTAATCTTGTAATCTCGTAGTTCAGAGAAGGAAATGTCCCGTTCGTCGTAGTCGAGATAATATTGGTCGTCCACGTGGCCTCTAATATCTCCTATCAAGTACATCGTAGTATATTCTACCGATCCTCGATGCTCGTTAATTTATAATAGAATACACACACACACACACACACACACACACACACACACACACACACACACATACATATATACGTACATAACCGTTAACGTTGAATAGAAGTCCAAAGTCGTACATAGAAAACGAGGACGATTCGGTGGGTGCGGAAGCATGATGGGTGGTGGAGATGGGGATAGGGTGACGGTATGGAGAGAGAGAGAAAGACAGAAAGAAAGAGAGAGAGAGAAGATTTGGAAGGGGATTAAGCTCACTAACACGAATTATACTGGACGTGAAAACGTGCAAACACGTACCTATGTACGTATACATACGTGAGAGTGGGTATATGAGTTAGGTTGAGGAAAAAAAAGGGAGAGAAAGAGAGAGAAAAAGAAAAAAAAAGATAGATAGAGGGGAGAGAGAGAGAGAGAGAGAGAGAGCTTGCGCGCGAGATTCTCGTCATTAGGTACGTAGCCTCGTTAGGATGAGTTTTTCCAGCGCTAATGAGCTTGCCTGCAGGTTGTCTCCATCGTTGCAGAGGGTCCAGAACGTATAGCATTCGCGAGCATGCGCAGCGGTCCGCACACGCCGCCGCCTCCGTCGTAGTCGGACCCTCGTCCATACGCTTGCTTTCTATGACGCCCCCGCATGAATCTGAAGAGAAAGAGAAAGAGAGAGAGAGAGAGAGAGAGAGAGAGAGAGAGAGAGAGAGAGAGAGACAGGACACTCGTTTTAATCTAGCCTTGGACGTTGCTGCTTGCATAGTTCTCCCTCGTAGTACGCGCTTCGGCGACGAATAACGCTATAGTCTTTTTGCCGACTTTGGTAAAATTAAAACGCATGTCTCCGTGGATTCAACCACGGACTTTATGGGTTTATACCTCTATTCTCTCGTCTTTCCGCATTACGCGTTACGTTTCTTCGTTACCCTCATTCCAACGAACGTGATATCACATTCGCGTCAACGGTGTATATAACGTGGGTCAACTCCCATCCCCTGCCCTCCCATACTCACCTACCACCACCCATCCACCCTCTTGCTCGCACTCTTTTCTCTTCTCTTCCAACCTGTCCCTCTTCTTCCTCCTCCTCCTCCTCCTCCTCATCCGCAAGCAAGCATGCGAGCGAACATACCGACCCCATTCAACCTCATCTCCTCCTTCGTGTAAGAGAGAAGAGGAATATGTATCTTGATTAACGTTTCTTCGTTTTTGTTTTTTTATTGTCTCGTTTGTTGGTTCTTTTTTTTTTCTTCTTCTTCGTCTTCTTCTTCTTCTGTTTCTACTTCCTTTTCTCTTTTTCCTTCCCTTTCGTTGTTTTTATTAGATAATAACGTTACCCTATCCGTGACTCTCTCGTTCCACCCCCAACCATTCCTTCAGAAATCTCTTCCAATGTGTGACTTGGACTCTATGTTATATTTGTATATATTTTTTTGCTTTTCTTTTTCTTCCTTAAATTTCTATAAAACGAACGGTGATCGATCTTAGAAATAATTTTATTCGCGTTATAAACACGGAGATAAATAGCAAGAGATTATTTGATCGTTACAATAGACAAAAAAACGATCTTTTCTTAGAACAATATATTGTAAGTAATATATGTGATTGTAAAAAATATATGTATTATAAATATATTTTTAATAATCTATATATATATATATATATATATCATATCTTATATATATTCTTAATCTACGTCCGGAATCGTGCCAAGAATTTACATATGTACGTACCTATATCTATACGCCTCTTTCCAACTTGAGATATCTCTCAATGGAGTCGCTCGATTATAAAGGGAGTAATTTGAGCACAGGGCCAAATACGACTTCTGGCTCGTTCAAGGATCCAAGAGTTATTTTCATTTTATTATATTTCGTTTTATTTTATTTTATTTTATTTTTTTCTCTTTTTTTTTATTATCACTTTTCTATTTCTTCTTTCTCCTATACATTCCTAATTCCAATCTCTCCTCACCCCTCTCTTTCTCTACTTCCCTTTTCCTCCCTTCTTGCAGTAGAAACAAAATTAAAAAAAAACATATATATATATATATATATATATATATATATCTTAATCTCCGTTCGGAATCATGCCAAGAATTTACATACCTATACGTATTTTCAACTTTAGAGATCTTTCAATGGAAGTCACTCGAATTAAGAGAGTAATTTGAGCACGGCCAAATTCGACTTCTGGCTCGTTCGAGAATCCACGGTTATTTTTTTTTTCTTCTTTTTTGTTCTTTTTTTTTTTTTTAGTTTTGTCTCTCTTCCTCCTTCTCTTCCTCTATACCTTTTCAACCACCTCTCTCTATCTCTCTCTCTCTCTTTCGCCCGAAAACCCTCACCCGACCCCACCCCACCCTCCCCGGTCCATCCGTCCTAACCCAACTCCTTCTCATTCCTCTGTCTTATTTAACACTGTAATCGACCACTCTCAAAGTGTCTCTCTTCCTTCTCCCGGAGTACCGTACGACGTCGCCATTCATCCAGGTCCGTCGGGACGCTAGACGTGGTTAATTCGCAAATATTTCAACGTGTCTCGCGCGTCCCTCTTCTGAAAATACGCTACAGCTGCTCGCGTCTTGTCTATACAAGCCTCGCGGCCACCGACGCTCGACTCTCGTGAGTTCTCGAAGTTTCTTTCGAAAGGAAGGGAAAAGAAATAAAAATATAAAAAATAAAAAAGAAATAAAAGACAAAAAAGAATTCATTCCCGAATAACACGTTCGTAACGCCTACCTCTACCAACACCACCACCGTCACCATCATCATCATCATCATCATCATCATCATCATAATCATAATCATCATCATCATCACCAGTGTTACCACCATCGTCATCATCGCTACCACCACCACCACCATCACCCCACCCCCTCCCCCTCCTTTCCTACCTACCTACCTACCTACCTCTTCCTTGCTTACATCGTTTTGAATAATCATCGTTCTCTACCGCAGCACGCATTTATCTCTATCTCGGACTAACCACGACTCTAAACTCCTTTTCCCTCATTATCTTTGTTGCAGACGGCTTTACATTGGGCCGCGAAACACGGGGACGAGAACATCGTCAAAATGATTGCTGGCACGTACAGGGACTACATCAAGGACGTGAACGTAACCACGGTGAATATCTTTGAATATATATATTTGATATAAATATACAGGATGTTTTAGCTAAAGGAAGCCGTCTATGACATATATAACATTATACTATTACATATATATATATATATATATATATATATATATATATACATGTATATATAAACTATTCATAATATACCTCTTTTTAAATCATTCAAAGTATAAACCATAAAAGTTTGTCGCATCATAAAAAACAAAGAAAATATTTAGGCGGCCTCCTATAGCTGAAACACCTTGTATATGTATATATATATGTGTGTGTGTGTATTAAATGTGTATATATATAATTATATATATATATAATTATATATATATATATATAAATATATAATATATAAATATGTACATATATATGTATTAAATGTGTATTTTTCAATATGAAATTTTTCATATTACATATAATACTTATATAACGAATATATGTTTATAATGATCCTTTTGATATCGAATATTATTCGTTCTATACGAAAAAGAATATATTTTTTATCTTTTCTGTTCTCGGTTGGATTGATCGTTCATTGTCTTGTCGCAGAATGGGGTAAGTTGTTTTTAAACAAATTTAATTTAATTCAAATCATATATCTCTCTATAATATATCTCTCTTATAATTAATATTCAATCAAGATCATCGTTGGACATGTATGATGAAAGAAAAGATAAAGTTAATTTAATAATTTAAACGATCTTCATTCAGATACTTTAAGAGGATAATTGACCATAATTTTTGATGAATTTATTTCTTTTTTCTTTTTCTTTCTTGTTATTCTTTCCTTTTCCTTTTTTCTTTTTTTTACCTAGCATAGACTCATTTAGATAAAACACACGTGTATCAATCGAGATCAAAGTTATAATTCAACAGTGACACGAAAACGATTAGTAAATTTTTAATTGTCTTTTAGCGTAAATTAATTTTCTAATCCTATTCGGACATTGGGCGATCGTGTAGATATTTACGATGTCGTAGAAATATTTTCAAAAATAAAAAGGAAACAAAAAATGAATGATAATATGCAATAGATATTCGTGAGAATGATTACGATTAATAATTCGTGAATTATTAATACCGTTATGATCAAAAAATAAATAAATAAATAAATAAAAATATAAAAAGTTGAAGAAATTTGAAAAAGAACAAGAAAACGATACGAAAAAAGGATTTCTATCTTTCTCTCGTTTAAAACTAATCAATCGACAGAACGCATTGTCAATTCGATTGTGAAGGACACGTCTCCGTGCAATTTAATATTATCGCATTTCTCCAAGTGATATGATCAAATCACGGAAAACGTTAAAATAAGAACTCTATGATTAACTATGGGTAACTCTATGGGTAATTCTATGGCTAACTTACGGATATGTTAAGACTCTCACATCTCCATGTATTTCTTGTAAAAAAAAAAAAAAATAAATAAAATAAAATAAATATAATCAAACTGTTCCTCAGACGAAAATTCGTACAGAGTTTCGATTTTTTTTCTTTATCCGAATTCATTCCTCTACGGTAGGTACTTGAATAAAATTTAAAATATAAAAAACATATACATAATAAAAATGATACGCGATCTTCCTCGTGTCATTTTTAGCCGTTGACCGACACGGAGTTTGATGGGGAGTGATAACAAGAAATACATGGAGCTGTGAGAGTCCCTAACCTATCATTCCATCTTTTCACTAAAACGTTTAAGGGATTTTTATCAAATCACTTATTTTTTTTTCCTCAGAGAAATAAAGTTGTTTTTATTTTAACTATCTCCCGTGATTTGATCATATCACTTAGGTATTTGATCAAATTCCTAATTTTATCATTTCCCTGTGACATATATAAATATATATCTATAAATATATATCTATTATTGCAAGATAGACATCTGGCACGTGATGTTGGGGCGTGGCAAGGAGAAAGAAACGAAAAGAGAAAGAGAGAGAGAGAGAGAGAGAGAGAGAGAAGGAGAGAATGAAAGAAGAAAGACAAAAACCAAAGAGAGCACAGGGAACAAAAGAAAAGAGACAAAAAGAAATGAATGAAATGAAAAAAAGAAAGAAAAAAAATATTAAATAAAAAGAAAGAAATGGAGAGTTCGTCGACGTTACCGTAACGAAAGGAAGAAAGGAGGAAGGAAGGAAGGAAGGAAGGAAGGAAGGAAGGAAGGAAGGAAAGGGAGGAAGGGAGGAAGGAAAGAGTGGTAAGGGCAAGCGAAGCGCACAGAGAAGTCCGCAGATAGGATCGGATGTGTGTGGTCCACCGCTTTGCTCTTTATAAGACTTATGTAAGCCAGGATGCGCGAGGGCCGAGAAAGAGAAAGAGAAAAAGAGAAAAAGATAGAAAGAGAAAGAGAAGCACGGTGACCGTGGGTGTAAGAGAGAGAGAGAGAGAGAGAGAGAGAACGGTCCATGCTCGTTAGCGGCTCGCGACAAACACCGTAGGTCCTCTGCCGCCGCCATAGGTACATAGAGAGGTAGGTGGATATACCTACGAGCCCTTGGTAAGGACAACGAACGAGAGTAGGGAAAGTTCAAACGCTCGTATTACCTAAAATGGATATTATGCTTTCGTCGATCGTATTTACGTTAGAAGGAAAGAAGGAAGAAAGAACGAAAGAACGTACGTTATTACGTTTCGAATTCTCTTCTCTAAAAGAGGGTAGACGGGCAGGTGGGGGAAAGAGGGGTAAAGTTAACGATTCGAACATTAACAATTTCAAAATTACGATTCGAATTTTCGGTGGTTTCTGATTTCGAATAATTCGATAAGATTGACGAATATCTGTGTTGTATGTGTGTGTGTATATATATATATTACCACAATACAAATAATATAATACGTACACATATATACATATATTCTGTGATATATTAATTACACAAGATATAATTATATATATACATATGTATGTATATTTCTTAATAAAAATGATAATATGATAAATTTCATTGACTACTTGAAATCTGGTTTCTATATTTATTCTTTTTATGTTTGCTTACTATTTGAATCGTTATCTACCATCTACCATATCTTTCGATTACTGGTATAAACCTCGTCATAAAAAGACAATGTAGATATTGTTACGTTTAAATCCTCTTTCAGATATAAAAAGGTTGAAAGAAAATACATGGTTGAACGGAATCGTGTCGATCAATTGTTCTTTTTTGTTTTGTTCCTTTGAGTTTTTTTCTTGTCTTTATTATTATTATTATTATTATTATTATTATTATTATTATTATCATCGCGATAATCGTTCCTTCCGCGAGTAAAAAAAAGAAGAAAAAGATAGAGATAGATAGATAGATAAATAGATAGATAGATAGATAGATAGATAGATAGATAAAGAAAGGGGAGAAGGAGAGAGAGAGAGAAGACAAGCATCTTTTCCTCGAGATCTCGGGATTATCGTATATAAATAGTTATCTAGATCGTGAAGAGGGAGAACTCGTAGATCGGCACTCGTCCAATCGAATGCAAAACGATCTCTCGAAGGAATGGCAAAGCCATTTGTTTTGCACGCGCAAGTTAAACGACCGTGCCGACACCCGCACAGCGCACCTCCTCCTGTCTTCTCTTCTTCTTCTTCCTTTTTCATATTCCTTCTTCTATTTCTTCTCCTTCCTTCTTCTTTCTTTTTCTTATTCCTTCTTCTTCCTCCTTGTTCCTTCTGCTTGTCCCTTCTTTCTCCTTTTTCTCATACCTTCTCCTACCTTCTTCTATTTATTCTTCTTCTTACCACTTCTATTTCTTCTTTCTTCTATTTCTTCTTCCTTTGTCATATTCCTACTTCTTCCTCCTTCTTCCTTTTTATTATTCCTTCTTCTATTTCTTCTCCTTCTTCTTCAACCTTTTTCATATCCCTTCTTCTTCCTCCTTCTTCCTTTTTATTATTCCTTCTTCTATTTCTTCTCCTACCTTCTTCTATTTATTCTTCTTCTTCCCACTTCTATTTCTTCTTTCTTCTATTTCTTCTTCCTTTGTCATATTCCTACTTCTTCCTCCTTCTTCCTTTTTATTATTCCTTCTTCTATTTCTTCTTTCTTCTATTTCTTCTTCCTTTGTCATATTCCTACTTCTTCCTCCTTCTTCCTTTTTATTATTCCTTCTTCTATTTCTTCTCCTACCTTCTTCTATTTATTCTTCTTCTTCCCACTTCTATTTCTTCTTTCTTCTATTTCTTCTTCCTTTGTCATATTCCTACTTCTTCCTCCTTCTTCCTTTTTATTATTCCTTCTTCTATTTCTTCTCCTTCTTCTTCTTCCTTTTTCTTATCCCTTCTTCTTCCTCCTTCTTCCTTTTTATTATTCCTTCTTCTATTTCTTCTCCTGCCTTCTTCTATTTATTCTTCTTCTTCCCACTTCTATTTCTTCTTTCTTCTATTTCTTCTTCCTTTGTCATATTCCTTCTTCTATTTCTTCTCCTTCCTTCTTCTTCCTTTTACTTATTTCTTCTTCTTCCTCCTTGTTCCTTCTGCTTATCCCTTCTTTCTCCTTTTTCTCATTCCTTCTCCTACCTTCTTCTATTTATTCTTCTTCTTCCCATTTCTATTTCTTCTTTCTTCTATTTCTTCTTCCTTTTTCTTATTCCTTCTTCCTCCTCCTTCCTTTTTATTATTCCTTCTTCTATTTCTTCTCCTACCTTCTTCTATTTATTCTTCTTCTTCCCACTTCTATTTCTTCTTTCTTCTATTTCTTCTTCCTTTGTCATATTCCTACTTCTTCCTCCTTCTTCCTTTTTATTATTCCTTCTTCTATTTCTTCTTTCTTCTATTTCTTCTTCCTTTGTCATATTCCTACTTCTTCCTCCTTCTTCCTTTTTATTATTCCTTCTTCTATTTCTTCTCCTTCTTCTTCTTCCTTTTTCTTATTCCTTCTTCTATTTATTCTTCTTCTTCCCACTTCTATTTCTTCTTTCTTCTATTTCTTCTTCCTTTGTCATATTCCTACTTCTTCCTCCTTCTTCCTTTTTATTATTCCATCTTCTATTTCTTCTCCTTCCTTCTTCTTCCTTTTACTTAATCCTTCTTCTTCTTCCTTCTTCTTCCTTTTTATTATTCCTTTTTTTCTTCTTCTTCCTTTTTCTTAATCCTTCTTCTATTTCTTCTTCTTCTTCTTCCTTCTTGTTCCTTTATATTATTTCTTCTTTTTCTTCTTCGTCCTTTTTCTTAATCCTTCTTCTGTTTCTTCTTCTTCCTTTTTATTATTCCTTCCTTTTCTTCTTCTTCCTTTTTATTATTCTTTCTTTTTCTTCTTCCTCCTTCTTGTTCCTTTTTATCATTCCTTCTTTCTTCTTCCTTTTTCTTAATCCTTCTTCTATTTCTTCTCCTTCCTTCTTCTTCCTTTTACTTAATCCTTCTTCTTCTTCCTTCTTCTTCCTTTTTATTATTCCTTCTTTTTCCTTTTGCTTAATCCTTCTTCTATTTCTTCTTCTTCTTCTTCCTTCTTCTACCTTCTTCTTAATCCTTCTTCTATTTCTTCTTCTTTCTTTTTATTATTCCTTCTTCTTCTTCTTCTTCTTCTTCTTCCTTGTTCCTTCTGCTTATTCCTTCTTTCTCCTTTTTCCTATTCCTTCTTTCTCCTTTTTCTCATTCCATTTCTAACCTTCTTCTATTTATTCTTCTTCTTCCCTCTTCTATTTCTTCCTTCTTCTATTTCTTCTTCCTCCTTGTTCTTCTTTCTTTATCCTTTCTCATATTCCTTCTTCTTCCTCCTCCTTCTTCCTTTTTATTATTCCTTCTTCTATTTCTTCTCCTTCTTCCTTTTTCTTTATCCTTCTTCTATTTTTTCTCATTCTTCCTTTTTCTTAATCCTTCTTCCCATTCCTTCTTCGTCCTTTTTATTATTCCTTCTTTTTCTTCTTCTTCCTTCCCCTTCTTTCTTGTTCCTTATTCTTCCTTTTTATTATTCCTTCTTTTTCTTCTTCTTCTTCTTCTTCTTCTTTCTTCTTGTTCCTTTTTATTATTCGTCCTTCTTCTTTTTCTTCTTCTTCTTTCTTTTTGTTCCTTTTTATTATTCCTTCTTTTTCTTCTTCTTCCTTTTTCTTAATCCTTCTTCTTCCTCCATCTTCTTCCTTCTTTTATTTCTTCTTCTTCCATTTTATTATTCCTTCTTTTTCTTCTTCTTCCATCTTGTTCTTTCTTCTTTGTTTCAATAATTCCTCCTTCCTCCATCTTGTTCCTTCTTCTTTGTTTTAATAATTCCTTCTTCTGCCTATTTCTTAATCCTTCTTCTTCCTCCATCTTCTTCCTTTTTATTATTCCATCTTCTATTTCTTCTTCTTCTTCTTTTTGTCCTTCTTCTTCTTCTTCCTCCTTCTTCTATTTCTACTTCTTCTTCCTTCTTCTATTTCTTCTTCTTCTTCCTTCTTCTTCTTTTTTCCACATCTTCCATCTTCCTCCATATTTCTTTTTCCTTCTTCTATTTCTTCTTTTTCTTCTTCTGTCCACATCTTCTATCTTCCTCCTTATTTCTTTTTCTTCTTTTTCTTCTTCCCCTTCTTCTTCTTCCTCCTTCGTTTTTCATCGTTTTTATTCGTCCTTCTTCTTCCTCTTCTTTGTCGTCCACCTCCTCGTTTCGCGTCTTTGGACTCTCGGTCAAGACATACGCTCGGCTCTCATGTAAATCGGCTAATTCCATCGGCGTACATTAATTATCTCGTTACGTATACATGCGCACGTAAGCGACCCCTCTGTACGATTTTACTCGGAGTTTCGACTTGGATCGAACGGAGAGAGAGAGACAGAGAGAGAGAGAGAGAGAGAGAGAGAGAGAGAGAGAGAGAGAGAGAGAGAGAGAGAGAGAGAGAGAGAGAGAGAGAGAGGAAGAGAGGCCGCATTCTCAGTGCCCAATTATCCGAGGGAAAGAGAAATCTTTTTTACCAGGTCTGCATTAACTCCCTTATTCACTCTCTCTCTCTCTCTCTCTCTCTCTCTCTCTCTCTCTCTCTGTCTTTCTATCTATCTCTATCCCTTTATCCATCTATGTACCTATTCATCTCTTTCACTCACTCTTATTTCGTTTTTTTTTCCGTTCGTTTCTTTTCTTTGTTCTTGTTTCTTTCTTTTTTTTTTTTTTTATTTAGTTTTTCTCCATACCTCTTTCCTTTTTTTCTTTAATCTCGTTTCACGATGCTAAATAATGCTAATGGTAGTTGCAAAATAGCATGGCCAATTTGTTAGAAGATTATCGTATCTCGCTTACCTCGCTACGAAAAGAGTTTCGTTTATTGAGTGAAAGAAAGTTTTTGATATCCTTCGAATTATACTATTTATATATATTGTTTATAGGGTATATTATTTTAGGATAAGGTAAAAGATATAAAAAAAATATATACATATTAATTTATAAATGAAAGATATATATATATATATATATATATATATATATATATAATACATATTTAATAAAAATAGAAAATTTCTGGTGTAGATGAATATATAGAGATTAACGAACAACGTGATACCATCTTTAACTCAAAATTAATATCCTCATAAACATTGAAGTTATATATACATATATATATATATATATATATATATATATATATACTTAGTTCAATCACAATGACAAGAATCGTAGAGTCATCGATAATGACAGTTATGTTGCGCACCGATGGAACTTATTTTACCGTGATACAAGGATCGAGATTACTCGTGGGCTCGCCGAGATAGACACTTTGTGATCGACGATGATTGGACGATAAAGGCTAACGCATTTTCTCCGTGTATACGATAATAACAACGATGATGATGACGACGACGACGACGACTATGATGATGATGATGATGATGACGATGATAATTATGACGATGATGATCCTTCATAAATTATATATCTTTTTTTTATTAAAATTTTCGAGATCATCTTGGAGTCAACAATACATCGATTATCTCGAAAAGTCGAAACAAATTTTGTATTAATCGCAATATTGAATGGTTCGAATCGAAAAATTCCTTCCTCCGACGTTTCTTCGTGCGATTCGAAAATAATGACGATGATCGAGGAATTAGAAAAACTTATCGATTAATTAGGATTAACACCGACCATCTTAAAGACTCGAAAACTGATGACATTAAAAGATATGTTGTATTGAACAGAATCTCAAACTATAAGTAAGTTTGAGTAATCTTTTCTGACAGACATTCTTTCGTATGATCAAGAACAATAAATATAATAGAAGAATTAAGAAAAATATATCCATTAATTATGACTAACATCGACGATCTTGAAAACTCGAAAAATAATGACATTAAAAAGAAATTAATCAGAACATCGAATTCATTCGATCGAATAATTTCTTCCGTTCGATGATTACATTCGTACATAAAAGAACAACGAAGATAATAAAATTATTAATAAAAAAAAAATCTATTAAATAGGAAAAACATCGACGACGTTGAAACCCTCTACAAAAAAAAAAACTGAATCAAAATATCGAACACATTCGATAGATAAAGTTTTTCAATTTTACGATTACATTCGTACGATGAAAAACAACGAAGATAATAAAATTATTAATAAAAAAAAAATCTATTAAATAGGAAAAACATCGACGACGTTGAAACCCTCAACAAAAAAAAAACTGAATCAAAATATCGAACACATTCGATCGAATAATTGTTTCCGTTCGAAGATTATACTCGTACGTATAAGAACAACGAAGATAATAAAAGAATTAAAAAAGAAATCTATTAATTAGGAAAAACACCGACGCCGTTGAAATTCCCCGCCAAAAAAATGAATCATAATATCGAATACATTCGATCGAATAATTTCTTCAATTCGACGATTATATTCGTACGATCAAGGACAACGAATATATATATATATATATATATATATATATATATATATATATATATATATATATATATATATATAATCGAAGAGTTTCACTTTATACATATAAGATACCATCGTTATATAATATATGTATGTATTTAACATATTTTGGAGTGACAGTATATCCGTGTATTCGCGTATACGAGATAAGTAAGAGCAACTAATCCGGGGCCCCGAACGAACTCATCCTTGGTTGGCCGCAGTTTCTTTTTCTCTTTCCGTACGGCTTTAGGGAAACATACGGTAGACCATGCCGCAAAACGTAATCTGTCAGCGGCGTCGCATCACGGCCGCCTCCGCAACGGCCAGTCGTCGCACTTTTCTACGACGGCTTATCCAGCCCACCCAACAGGGCTCTTCGTTAATCCCTCGACAAAAAAAAGGGTCGATGAGAAAAAGAGATAAAACGAAAAACAAAAAAAAAAGGAGAAAAGAAAAATAAAGAACGATGAAATCCAATCTCCGACGATCCGAGAAGACAAATCGATACGATTGTATCGAATAAATTTCTTTCTTTGCCGATAATTTCAGGTTTTGTTCGACCTTTGACATCGCGATAGATCGAACAACTAAATGATATCTCGAAATCTAGTGAGAGATTATCGTTGATTATTAAAATAGGAGATATAAATCGTATTAACGTACTGTTGATTTATTTTAGATCGATGAGAAAAAGAGATAAAACAAAAAACAAAAAGAAAGAAAAATAAAGAACGATGAAACCCAATATCCGACGATCCGAGAAGACAAATCGATACGATTGTATCGAACAAATTTCGTTCTTTGCCAATAGCTTCACGCTTGGACATCGCGATAGATCGAACGACAAATGATATCTCGAAATCTAGGGAGAGGATTAACATAGGAGATATGATTCGTATTAAAGTTCTGTCGATTCGTTTAGGCTTGTTTAACGATTGTTATCGTTATTTCGATATATGTATAATAGTTACGAAATGGTCGATCATGTTTTAAAATTTCGAGGAATATATTGCTGATTATTAATATGGATGATATAATTCGTATTAACGTACTAATTATTGGGTTTCTATATTTAATGATTGTTATTATTAAAAATTATCTAAAAAAGAAAACTATTTAATGGTTAACGATATTTATAAAATATCGATTAAAATATTGCTAATGATTAACGTAGTAAGTATTAAAAATATCAATCGAAACATTAAACATTACTCGTATTAACATTTGTTAATTTAATGAAAGTTATTATTATTAAAAATTATCTAATAAAAGAAAGATATTAAATGGTCAACGATATTTATAAAATTTCGATCAAGATATTGCCAATGATTAACGTGGGAGATATTACTCGTTTCAACATACTGTTATTTGTTAATTTAACGAAAGTTATTATTATTAAAAATTATCTAAAAAAACAAAAAAGATATTAAATGGTCAAGGATATTTATAAAATTTCGATCAAGATATTACACCAATGATTAACGTGAGAGATATGATTCGTATTAACTCACCTCTTATTAGGTTTCCATTTATCTAATGATTGTTATTATTATTATTATTATTATTATTATTATTATTATTATTATTATTATTATTATTATTATTATTCATATTATTATTCATATTATTATTATTATTAGAAATTATCAGGAAAAGAAAAGGAAAAAGAAGACGTTAAACGTTCAATGACAGCTTGAAATTTCGAGGAAAAAATATTTTAGATGATTAATTTTTCAGTTCATCGCCAATAACACACAGTAATTAGCTATTTCCCTTTCCCATCGAAACTTTACAATTTATTTCTCGTTTGTCATGAATTAACGATCTTACTACATAGTACGTCCGGTATCTTTTATTTAAAATAAAATTACGATGTAATCGTACGAGCCGTAATAAAAACGAGAACGATTCAACGACCAAAATCGAACAATAATCGAAAGTATTCCACAATCGAAAACGTTAAAAATGTTAACTCGTCTCGATATCGATCCCTTTCCATCAAACATATATATCATTCTATCCTAAAGAGAAAACATTATTTCCTATCGTCGTATGTATGTATGTACGAATAATCGAAATCGTAACGTAAGCCGCGTAAATGCGCTTTCAGTACGAAAAAATTCATGTACATAGGATCGAATCGTCTCTGATGATACGACGTTATGGCGATATAATGGGGGAGGGGGGAAACTAATCGTCGTCGTCGTCCATAGAAATTCGCCATAAGCTGTGGCGAATAAAACCAAATTCAATTTCTCCGAAATATTTCTTGGGCGCATCGAGGCGTACGACGAGAGAGAGGAGAAGATGAGGGAAAAAAAAGAAAGAGGAAAGAAAAAAGAAAAAAAAGGAAAAAGGAAAAGAAAAGAAAAAGAATAAAAAATTAGGAATAAGAAGAAAAAATACGAAGTAGAGACAGAGAGAGAGAGAGAGAGAGAGTGTAGTATATATATGTGAGAGAAAGAGAGAGTGTGTGTGAGTGTTGCATGTGAAAGAAAGAGAGAGAGAGAGAGTTGGAATAGAAGGAGATAGGGTGAAGGGTCAGACACGATCTCTATGGATGGAGAAAGGATCGGAAATGCGTATATATATTGTGACATGCGAGCCATAGTGAAAATCAATGAGAGCTCCTTCATTTATCGTTACGACGTTCTACCTTTCTCGAAGATCGCACACTTTCGCTCTTATTCGAGATTTGCCCGAGTGCGCGACCTTATACAAAAGAGAGAAAGAGAGAGAAAGAGAGAGAGAGAGAGAGGGAGAGAGAGAGAGAGAGAGAGAGAGAGAGAAAGAAAGAAAGAGAGAGAGAGCGAGGAGAATAGAAACTAAGGGAAACCAAACGAATAGAGAAAGAGATAGATAGAGATAGAGAAAGATAGAGAGAAAAAGATAGAGAGAGAGAGAGAGAGAGAGAGAGAGAGAGAGAGAGAGAGACAGAGAGAGACAGATAGATAGAGAATTAATAAGAACTAGATAAGAAAAGAAAGAGAGGAGTAAAGGTGGGTGGGTAAGCCAAGCCATCGGGGCA
This sequence comes from Dolichovespula sylvestris, assembly GCA_918808275.2. Lineage (NCBI taxonomy): Eukaryota > Metazoa > Arthropoda > Insecta > Hymenoptera > Vespidae > Dolichovespula > Dolichovespula sylvestris. The sequence goes on along the minus strand of OU964983.1, from coordinate 2,033,364 downwards.
GAGACAATGAGGAATTAATGGTACACACCATTATGGATATCACCTCGAGCGTGCGAAATCGCATTTCCGCGACAGGCGTACGATCCGCAAGGAACGTTATGCGCCCGTTTTACGCTTCGCTACGCGTTAACGAGTCCGCCCGTTCGTCGGGGTCGTACTGATTGAAATGGCGAACGTCTTATAATACATACGAGGAAGGTAAGATCTATCGTTCCTCGTTTTTTCTTTATACATCGACGCGCTCTCGGCTGCTTTCTCTTCATCTCACCATCTCTCTTTCTCTTTTACGTTGTGTTCATGGGTGGGACGGGAGGGGGGAATAAAAAAGGAAAAAAAAAAGGATATTTACACGGACACGTGTACGTATGTGTGTACGTACGTATGTATGAACAAGTTTCTTATGGATTAACACATGACGAATTAAATGTATTCGTTTGTATGTGTATATATGTATATAATGTTCGTATGTATATAACATCGTAATGTGTATATATATATTATACACACATATTTATATATAATAGATTAATACAAGGATAGTATCGACTCGTTAAATATATAAATTTAAGATAGAAAATCGCTAGATAGGTTATCCTTCTCTTGTATACAATGTACATGCATGCATTCATACATACGTAAATAGATAGATAGACAGAGATGGTTATGTACGTACGTACAAGACGAGAAACATATGTCGAATGGATAAAGATAGAGAGCCTTCTCTAACATACATACATACATACAGACATTTTATACGTACGTACGTATAAAAAGGATAGATCCTACCAACAATTATAACGACGTTTACATTCGTACCTGACGAATATTCTTTTTTTTTTCTCTCTTTTTTTATCTTCTCTCTCTCTCTCTCTCTCTCTCTCTCTCTCCATATATATATATGATTCACTTGGAATAATATGTAAATCACGATTGCACGACTTGTGAAGTGGTTAGGAAAGGGGAGGGGTGGAGGGGGAGGAAAAGAAATGTGAAAGAATAAATGTAAAAAAAAAAAAAAAAAAAAGAGGGAAACGAAGGAAAAGGGGAGGAAACATGAATGCCAACGAGATAAGTCTAAGAGGAAGAAAGGAAAAGAAAAAGGAAACGAGAAATGATATTAAAAGAAGACGCGATAACGAATTTCGGGGTGAAACGTAGAACAACGTGTGTGTCATGTGATATTATATTATGTAATTCTTGCACGATCAACCTCGATCAAATTTGAAAATGTTCTCTCTCTCTCTCGTCCTTTTCTCTTACACGACAGCGTATCGAGAGAACGATATCTCGCAATTAGTAATCATTTCGAGTGGCAGGTGAGGTGAATTTACTTTTCCTTAGCTCGTCAAGGAGGAAACAGCTGCTCCCGTGTTCGGTCGGCCTCGCTCGATCTTACGTTTTAACCCGGGATAATATTAACGGCGGTATGTGGATTTTATTCGATCGTACTCGGGGGATCGAACAGGACGGCATACCGGTACCAGGATAGAGGTACCGTGTGCATCCGGTACCGTCTACGAATTAATAATTCAACATCGAGACAGCCAGCGAGAGTGAGAGACAGACAGAGAAAAACAGAGAGAGAGAGAGAGAGAGAGAGAGAGAGAGAGAGAGAGAGAGAGTGTGTGTGTGTGTGCGCGAGAGAGAAAGAGGACGTACGATCGTAATCTCTTAAATAATTTACGAAAACCTTGCCCGAGGAACTCGCATGAACGACGTTTAAGTGATCTTACTTTACGATTAATAGATAGATTTAACGAAATTTTGTCAAATCTACGATCTCATTCGTATCTCTTTATCGTCTTATTATCGTATTTTCTCTCTCTCTCTCTCTCTCTCTCTCTCTCTCTCTTTCTTTTCTGTTCTTCTCTTCTCTTTTCTTTTCTTTCTTTCTTTTTCTTTTCGTTTGTATCGATCGATCGTCGAATTTTTTTTTTTTGGTATCTCAAGGATAAAGTATGACGACGAACGCGATGTTCGAAACATTTCATGAAATTTTCATCTTGGATCCCGAGAGAGAGAGAGAGAGAGAGAGAGAGAGAGAGAGCGTTTTCATCTCGTTTCACTTTCTCATCTTGCTCTCGTTCCTTTCTTTAATCCGTATTTGATCAATCGTCGAGGATCTTTCCTTTTTCTTTTTTTTCGTGTTTCGTTCTCTCTCTCTCTCTCTCTCTTTCATTGTCTTTTTATTTTCTTCCCTTTTCTTTATCATTTTCCTTTCTTCGTTTTTTAAATTGCGAGGATGAAGGACGATGACGATTAATGATTTAATACATATTTCATGAAACTTTCATCCTCGACGTCTCATTCATTTTTATCGTTTATACTTTATCATCTCGTTTATTTCTTTTCATTCTCTGTATCGATCGATCGTCGTTGAATCTTTACCTTCTTTTTATTCATTCATTTGTTTGTTTATTTCTTTTTTCTTTGATTTGCGAGAATAAAGGATGACGATGAACGATTTCTAGTGTCGTAAATTATGACAATATACAAGGGTGTTTCACCAAAAAGAGGCCGTCTAAATATATTTTCTTTGTTTTTTATGATACATTGAATGGTTTAAAAAGAATTATATATATATATATATATATATATATATATATATATATATATATATAATATAATTTAAGAAGAATTTATATATATATATATATATATATATATATATAATATAATTTAAGAAGAATTTATATATATATATATATATATATATATATATATAATATAATTTAAGAAGAATTTATATATATATATATATATATATATATATATATAATAGTATAATGTTATGTATGTTATATAGGCGGCATCCTTTAACTGAAACACCCTGTATCTTTGATCAAACCATGTCCCTTCATTTATATTTACCTTTTCTCGTAACATCGTCTAGTTCATCGTCGTGTAAATTTCATTTTTCTAAATTTGTTTTCATCTTTTCTTTTTTTTTTTTTGTTTCTTTATAATTTCGAAGAATTAACAAAACGTACGCGACGAAAGATACGATACAAGATAAAGGGACGTTGAGAGCAACGATTAACACGTTTCAAAGAATTTTGTCTATGATCCGAAATATTTTGTATCCTTTCATTTCTCTTTCTTCTCGTTCGTTTCCCCTCCCCTCGTCTCCCCTTCTCTCCACTCCCCACTCCCACCCTTCTCTGATATGAAACAATCGATATGGCGGAGATTTCGATTTCGTTGAATAAATTTGGCGACAAAATTACGAATGAATGAACGAAAAGAAAATATCGAATGACAAGTGACAACGACGAGTATTAAAGTTTTATCTCCTCGTCCTATCTCACACCGTTCCCTCTTTCGCTTCTTCATCGATCGATCGGTCGATCGATCGATCGATATCCCGTAAAAATATTTCGAATGAAAATTTCGTAGGAAATTTAAATAAAATCCTAGTCGTATTTATACGAACGAAAGTAAATTGGACGGACGCTCGATTTACGAATTAGAACGATCGTTGGATATCGATAATTATCATTTGTCGATTAAACATAAAACGTAACATCAAACGTTTCGCAGTATTGTATAATCCCATTGATCGTTTTCAATCGATAAAAGTCAATCGTTTCGTAGTTTAAGCCCTCTTTTTCTTTTCTTCTTTTTCTATTTTCTTTTTTCTTTTTTTTTTCTTTTTATTTTGTTTTTTTTTGTTTCCTTTGTCCTCCCCCCCGCCCCGCACGATTCGGCGATCGGCATCGAGTGTAAATTTCAATTCTCTCGAATCCTTTTCGACGGACTCGAAAGGAGGATTAATAAAATAAAATTCGAGGATAAGGGACGGGTTGACAAACGTGCTTCCCCATAACATCAGGCAGAGCGTTTCATTGTAATCAAAGTCAGAAACGTACCACACCCCTTTTTGTTCGAACCCTTCTCGCGCCAGGGGTGAAACCGAAAGAGAGAGAGAAAGTGAGGGAGAGAGAGAGAGAGAGAGAGCTCGTTCGGACGAACATCGGCTCTAATTTATTTCACTTTAAAATCCCCCGCGTATATAGATAACCGAGAGAGTCACGAGTCGCGTATACACATCCATACTATATATATATACATATATATATATATATATATATGTGTGTGTGTGTATGTGTGGAGAGAAAGAAAGAGAGAAAGAGAGAGAGAGAGAGTAAGAGAAAGAGAAGAGAAAATGTTACGGTGAAAAGAGAAAGGAGGGTGGATCTTTCGCGTCGTCACCCTTTTTTGACTCCAATAGCGTGCGACACGTGTGTCCTCGCGACAAGTGGCTCGACACCCTCCAGTCACCCCTTTTTCTATACTTACATGTTCACATACGTACACACCCACTCACACATATATACCTATATATATACATATACATATACATATACATATATATATATATATATATATATATATATATTTATACATGTATCAGTGTATATACGGATAACTCAGTTGAAAGACCTTTTTCCCTTTCTTTTTATACTTTCGACAATATTTTAAAGTAGCATTGTCCTAGCAGGAGAGTCACCGAAAGCTTCGAGACAATATCGTGCCACACCCCGAGACATTCCACTATTTCCCTTTCTCTCTCTCTCTCTCTCTCTCTCTCCATCCATCCAACGTGATCCTCCTTCACCTTCCTCCCCTCTTCCTGCCACCTCTTTCTCCTCCTCTTTCTCCTCCTCGTCCCTACTTTTCGCGACATTCTTCGGGAACAGGACAGCTGCCGGCCACCAATATCACGCACGCGTATATCATCTCGTGCGCGCGCGCGCACCCGCGTTTCAAGATTTTCAATTTTAATATTTTTCTACAACGGCACTGCCTTTACGAGCAGCTAAATCATATCTTCCCCTCTTCTCTCTCTCTCTCTCTCTCTCTCTCTCTCTCTCTCTCTCTCTCTCTCTCTCTCTCTCTCTCTCTCTCTCTCTCTCTCTCTCTCTCTCTTTTCTCGTTGTTCACGAAGTTTCAAACGTTATTCGGAACGATGGAAACTCGTATGTCACATATTTCGTTCCTGCATATTTCGTGTTTCGGAACAGATTCAAACATAGTGAATCATATTGTAGGCCAGAGACGAGTGTGCAAAACTCGGCTACTGTTCGATCAATCGTCTGTCCCTTTTTATACTATTCACTTTTCTCTCTCTCTCTCTCTCTCTCTCTCTCTTTATTCTTTCTTTCTTTCTTTCTTTCTTTCTTTCTTTCTTTCTTCCCTCCTTCCTTCTTTTCTTTCTTTCTTTTTTTTATTTATTTCTTTTTGTTTTTGTCCTATCTCGTTCTATCTTTTTCTTTATCCTCCCCCCTCCAACCCCTTTAACGTCATGCAACCTTTGTAGTCACGCGCTCGTCAATGTTTTTATTTCTTTCGTCTTTTGCGTTTTTTTTTTTATTCTTTTATTTTTTTATTTTTTTCTAAAGTTTTATTTCGTTTCTCATCGAGAATTAAGATCGTCGAGCGAGAAAAAGAAAAAGAAATGTGAACCTTTCGAGAAGACGGTTGTAATTAATGTAATTTAGGTCAAACGCTTGTAAATGTAATTACCTACTCCGTGTTTGCTTTATCTCCTGTATTTCGAACATTTTCATTTCGGCATTGTGACATCGGCGATGAATTAATTTGCAACTCAATTTATTCCAAACTTAATTTTAATCGAAATTTTTCATGTTCTTTTCATTTTTTTTTTTTTTTAGGAATTAAAATGTATTAATTTCTTATTTTTTTTTTTTTTTATTAAATTATATTTTAAGTATAATTTATACTTACACTTGCGTTCATACTAATTTATCACAGTATTATTAAACTGATACAATCAATGCCGTAACTCTTTCACGTTATATACGTCAACGCAGAGTACAGCAGAACGGTATAAAAAAAAGATTTTTGTACGTACGAATAAAACATCTATGAATTTTTTTTTTTTTTTCAATTTGTTATACTCCCTTTTCCGAAGAAAAAAAAAACAAGAAAAAAATACTCAAAATACTCCGAGAACGCATATAACCGCCCGCTCACCTTGAACTCATAAATTTGATCTCTCTTTCTATATTTCGAGAACCTTGAAATTCGTTCGAAGAAATGAAAAAAGAAAAAAGAAAATAAAAGGAGAACAGATTTCTCGATTTGATTTCCGTGAAAATACCGAGTAAACAAGAAAAACAATAAATAAATAAATAAATAAATAAATAAATAAATAAATAAATAAATAAATAAATAAAAATTTATTAATTATTTTCAGGGTTACACGCCTCTCCACATAGCGATGCAATTCGATCATGAAAACGTTTTCAACCTGCTGGTACAAGTGTACGGTAAAGTATAAACCAATGGATTCTATCTAACATTCGGATTATTTTCGAAATTCCGAAGAAAAAAGAAAGAAAGATAGGGACTAATTCACAATGTGATTTATACATTACAGGTGCGAACCAAGAGATACGCGATTACAGTGGTAAGAAAGCCAGACAGTATTTAGTTTCTCAAGAGGCCGCAGTCAGCCAGGACACCTTTCGTAGTAAGTGAACGACATATTTCTTTCTTTTTTTATTTATTTATTTTTTTTTTTTTTTTTTTTTTTAATAAAGATCGCTTTCGACAAAACGTATCCGAACATAATAACTGAACCTTTCGACCGGTGCATTTTAAACGACTCCGAATATCGCAAAGGACGATTCGATTCTCGCATTTTGAATTTTTGTTTGTTTGTTTGTAATATCGATTGCTCCTCTTACGAGGGTGAAAAAAAACCAAAAAGAAAAAAACAACAAAAAAGACAGAAAAGGAAGTCATTTGGATAAATCGTGTTCGATCGATTCCACAGAAAAAATACCATTATAATCCCCGTTGTCCTAATCACCTGAAATCTCCTATGATCCTAAATCTCCAAGCATTCCTTTACTTTCATAAGAAATAATTTTTACAACGAGATGGAAGACTTAATAATAATAATAATAATACAAATAAAAATAATAATAATAATAATCACGATAATAATAATTGTAATAATAATAATATTAATAATAATAATAAAAATAATAACAATAATAATAACAATAATCAAATAAAAACGAAAAGGAAAACGAATATTTGTCTGGCGGTAACTAAAAAAAAAAAAAAAAAAAAAAAAAAGAGGAACAACAAACAAGCGTTTGGAAAAAAAATTGCACAAAAGTATGATGGAAGGATTACCCCTACCCCCACCCCTCTTCTTTTTTTTTATTCAATGCACATAAAACTTCGTAATGCACGTCTCTAATAATAATTATTAGCGGCCCTTGAACCTAGCCCCCTACCACCACCACCCCCCACCCGATCAAAAAAAAAATGTTAGGTGTTTCCTTTTTTTTAATTTCGCGGGATGAACGATATATTTAATGTGGAGAGATAATTAGGCGGTGCCTATTGTAGCGATTTAGCATTGCTTAAATGTGTACTTAGTGAATGCGTTATTATTATTTATATTATTGCACGTTTATGCTATTCGAAGGCACCACCAGCTTTATGATATAATTAGCATGGACCCTGCTTGCAAGCTTTATCTTCTTTGACCTTCTCTCTCTCTCTTTCTCTCTCTTTCTCTCTTTCTCTCTTTCTCTCTCTCTCTTTCTCTCTCGCGCGCGCGCGTAAAACGATCGATTGAACCCCCCGCCCCCGCCCCCCTTGTTAATGATTATAATCGTTTGAAATTAATCGATCGATCGTCGCGCATCCCTTGCGAACGATATTTCGAGAATGCGTTTGCCTCGATCCTTGAGAAAAAAAAAGAAAAGAAAAGAAAAAAAGTAATTAAGAAAAATTATGTCCCGTACGAGTTTTTGTCAATAACAAGAACACGATGAAAAGATTTTGACACTTATGAGAGATATGATTTTTTTGTAATTCAATTTGTTTTTTTTTTTTTTTGTTCTTCCAATTTTATCCCAAACAGAATCTTTCGATGAGAAGAAATAGCACGTCGCGGAGTCTGAGTTTGTATTATTATACAATATATATGTATAAATATTTTCCTAGCTTGTGAATCCATCTTCTTTCTTTCTTTTCCGACTTCTATATCAACGTCCCACGATTATCGAAAAAAAAAAAACGAAACAGAAATAGAAATAGAAGTAGAAATAGAAGTAGAAATAGAAATAGAAAAGAAAAAAAAAATCGACTCCTCCCAATTCGAATTTCCTACCCCCCCACATAAGTTTTTCTACAATTTTAAGAAAAGCGAAGATTGATCGGCGAAATCGGAAGGACTATCCTCTATATCGTTCAGCGCACTTTAGACTAAGATATTAAAAGAGATCGTCGAAGTGAATGGTTCGGGGGATCTCTTCTCGGTACGTCGGTGAGTATCTCTCCTCGGGGTTCTGGATGTATTCTTTTGTTGTAGGGATTACTGCTGCTGCTACGCTCAGGCAAGTTCAGAAGCACACCTCTGCTAATATAGTAAAGCGCTTCTGTCGCAAGATTAAATTAAGCGCACGTAAAAGTAAAGTATGACTGTGTTCTCGCTCGTACCAACCGGTATATATCTACACGCTAACGTGAGTATTTTGGAAATTGGTCGGTCCATCGGTATAGTGCGTTATCCATTTAATAACAATTCAAGTCATTATTTTTATATATATATATATATATATATATATATATATATATTACGCGTATGTATGTATGTATTGTGTGTATATATATATATAACACACGCACATACACACACAGATATATATATATATATATATGTTGTATATGTATGTATGTGTATATATGTATATATATATATATATATAGATATATATATACACATATATCTTGATCCATTTTCAAAAACCTTCTTCAAACTGCTAACTCCATAACCGTGGACCAATCGATTTCTAACTTTATGCTCGTCTCGATTTCGTTCCTTTTGTTGTTGTTCAATTTTCTTTTTATTTTTCTTTTTTTGTTTTTTGCCGTACTCGTGACATTTGTTCTTCCTCTTCAGCTTTACATTCGCAAAATCTAACGCTAACCGTTTGTACACGTTTCGTCGTTTGTTTGTTTGTTCGTTCGTTCTTTTACTTTATTTCTTTATTTTTATTTTTTTTTTTTTTTGATTCCGTTTATTCTCTATTTTTTTTTTCGTCGATTTTATTTTTGATTGACCTTTCGTGCTATTAGAGATTCGAGGAAAAAAAAATAAAGAAAGAAAAATCTATGCAATGTGTCGTCCCTTTTGTCGTTGTCTTTATTTTATTTATATTTTTTTTTGTTGTGTGTATCTTTTTTGTTTTATCTTTTTTTCTTATTATTGTTATTATCTTCTTTTCTAGTCTCGTGCGATATACGCGTAATCTACCGGTTACAATTACTTTTTTTTTTTAAGTAAGACCAAAATCGTGTTATTTGACGGCGATATCATGTTATCCGACGGAAAGCGTCGTTGCTTTTACGATTATTCGATAAATTTTGTATATTTTTATTTATCTATTTATTTATTTATCTATATACTATCGTCGCGATTGTTATTCTTTGACAAAAAAAGCGCTTTATTTTGCTGTTAATATGCGACATGTGCAAAAGTGGCAGTAGTACATCTCACCTCTTTTGCACGACAAAAAAAAAAGAAATAAAAAATCCAAAACGTTATTTGATATATTGTGTAACTTGGCGAGCGAAAACGATAACAATGTTTTTTTTACTGATCGATTATTTTCTTTATTTTTATGTACCTTACAGTCTGGCTATTATTATCATCATCATCATCATTATTATTGTTGTTATCAATTGGTATTTGTTTTTCTTAACGAATAATTTTTTTACTCTTTTTCTCAATTTCTCTTTTTTATTTCTTTTTTTTTTTTTTTTAATTACGATATCGTTATCGTTTTCTTCGCTTGCCGTCGATGTTACACGAAAATAAAGCATGTGCAATGTATAGTATGAAAGTCATTTTGAAAATATTATATCACTGCTACCACTTATTACCATTACTTTTACTACTACCAACTTATCTTTCGCATCGTACTAATTTTGCAAGGTAACAACATTAACGATCGAAGAATTTTCGAATGGTACGGAATATTATTTTAGAGTATGTCAACTAACAATGACATTAACATAACCTTTTCTTCCAGTTTTATCCTTTAAAAAAAGAAAAAAAACCCTTTCCCCTTTCGCATAACTCACATAACGCTTGAATTATGATCGACACTGTGGAAAAATTCTAATTTAAACGAACGACTTATACGACAATTAATTTAATTCAAATAATAATAATAATAATAATAATAATAATAATAATAATAATAATAATAATGACAATAATAATAATAAACGCGCCATTATTAATCGAATGTCACGTGAAGTATGCTGCGATCGAGCCTATCATCATTTATAATAACTTTTCGAATAAAATTAATAATAATATTTCTATTAATAACATAATCGTCTTTCTTTTTAATCAAAATTTCGTTAATTTTCTCTCTCTCTCTCTCTCTCTCTCTCTCTCTCTCTCTCTCTCTTTTTCTCTATCTATCTATCTATCTATCTATCTATCTATCTATCTCTATTTTCTTGCTTCTTATTTCATCGGCAAGCTTCGTTCATGCCGTGTTCATAACCGGCGAATCGATCGACATTATTTTGAAATAATTTCATATTTTCTTTCAGAAATAAAAGCAAGGAAAAAGCATGCAGGTAAGAGACGCATGTCAATATTTTTCATGTGTATATATATATATATATATATATATATATATATATATATATATACACAAATTATTATCTAACGATTTATTCATTTACTTTCGTATAGTGAATCTATCGATATCGAATTATATCATTATTTAATTAACGAAACGCATCGTATTAATATCGTTTAAAGGAAAAGAAACGGAAAAAATTTTATTACGATTTATAATCACACTAATTGCATTAAATCTCGTTAGTAAAACGTTAAAAAATATTTCGAAGAAACAAAAAATGTATGTACGTGCATATACGGAGGGGGAAAAAATACCGCTCGTCTTATCCGTGTCGATGCAATAATATCTTTTATCGGATTAATTTTAATCGATTATACGGATAATTAATTATTAATACGATTTGGGTTTACCACGACGACGATAATAATGTAAATATAAATTAAAGTGTTATATAAATTAATTAACGCACGCACAAACACACAGAGAAAGATCTTGGTTTCCTACGAATTGGCTCGTTGAACGTACGCGTGAAACGTACGACGGAGGCATTCAGCCAGTTTCTGGGTGTGGCAACTAGTAGCAGCAACAGCAACAACAACAACAACAACAACGAAAAGATTCATAAGTCTTGGGGTTCGGCGGATAACGTACAGGTATATGTATATATATATATATAATAAATTTTATTTCTCATAAAATTTTTCCATTGGAATAACAGATATGTCAATAATATTTGAAATGTCAAAACACAAAGTATATTTGTGAGTATATAATGTATATATATATATATATATATTTTTTTTTTGTATCTTGTCCTCCCCCCTTTTCTCCTTTCTTCCATCTCCTTTATACCCCAACCCCCTCCCAAAACTACCTTCTCTCCTCCACCCAACCCGATAGCTCTTTTCCCTCCTCTATCCTCCTTTTCATTTCCTCCCAACATTTCCTTGTCAGCACCCCACCCCTCCTCCAATTTCCTCTAAAAATTCACCGCCCTTCCCCTTTGCTCCCTAGCTTGAATTTATCCTTTTTTTTCTTTATTTCTTCCCTTGTCATATACCCCGAGGTACACCAGTTCAACTCCAGTGTCCATCCGAGCCATCTCTCCTGCATCGCCTTCACTTCCCTTCGCTCCCTCCATCCCTATATCTCCTCTGTCCCATACTCCATCATCACCGTGGCCCTATCAATCTCTCGAACAGCCATATCCTCCTCTCCCAATCCCCTGCAAACTTCTTTTTTCCCTTTTTCCCAAACCAATGTCTAATTAACGTCCCTGGTCTTCTTGACCCTTTCCCTCGCATGTGTCTACTTAACCATTTGAGCGCTGAGGAGCGCGATGGCGCTCTTTGTTCTTTTGGCCAAAAGCGCGACGAGCACCATCGCTCCTCACATATGATTTATTTTTTACTGCTTCTCTTTGGTCAATTATAGTTATCGAAACAAATAAGTACGCCACTCAATTTCTATGTTTGAATGTAAACACTAAGCCTCATTAAAGTGGCTTAAAAATTATGAAAGATATTAAATATTTAACAAATCAATTTTTCGTCGATTTTAGGTTTAGCACTTTTGGGTAGTATATAGAAAAAGAGCTCAGCACTCAAATACAGTTTGTATCCTAGATAGGAGAATTCCTTCACCACTTCGATTCTCTTTCCCTTTCACCTCCACTTCACCTCCGCCATTCTCTCCCTCCCCCTCCCTTTGTAAACCTCATCATCTTCGAATTCGCCATATTATTTTACTTCTAGCTTCTTTCTATCTGAGGATACCCACTCTCCATCTTACCCAACATATGCACCATCCCTTACTCATTTTCTGCCAAAAGTACCATGTCATCCGTATATTCCAAGCAGAACACCTTCTTTCCCATCCCTCCCAGCCTTATACCCTCCGCATCCCTCTGTCCACAGACTCTTTTCCACATCCGCTATCACTAGGTTGAAAAGGCATAGGGACTCAATAGTCATCTCTGTCTCACCTCCTCTCTCGCCGTCCAAAAACACTCTCCTACCCTCACCTTGCTCCTCCAACCTGCTCCTTAGTCCTTCCCCCACCCTCCCCTTTCCCTCGTCACCTCAAACATCACCTTTTCTGTCCACCAAGTCGAATGCTGCCTTCAGGTCCAAAAATGCTGCCCTCTACCAACCTCCTCCACCCTCTTCCTTTCGAACTGTCTCTTAATCAAGTAATTCAGCACATAGGAGTTATCTATTAACCCCATTCCCTAAATGTATATATATAGAAAGAATAGCAAAAAATATAATTAATAACAAATATTTCAAACAATGTAGATATTACGACAGAATGTTAAAAATAACAAAGCATAAAAAATGAAATAATACGAACTAAAAATAAATAAATAAATATATATATATATATATATATATATATAATATTTTTTCATTCCCGCATCATTAGATTTTTCCAATAATAATTAATTATATAAAGTACAAAAGAACTAAAAGATCTCTATAGTACTTACAGAAAAATAAATTGCATCAAGTATAAGATATTTAATTCCTTCTTCGTTACGTTTTCTTTTGTTTTTATTTTATGTTTTTTTTTTCTTTACAAATACCAAAAATACACTAATACAAAAGTAACAAAGATATATTACAAATATATAATACTTAGGTCCTTCCTCATTTCATATTTTCCAATAATATCTGAATATAAAAAAATGTTCTAAAATACAAAAGAAAAAAAAGGAGAATAATACAAATGACAATCTAAGAAAACAATTACAATATTTTTTGTTCGTTCCCTCTGTCTATTCCATTTGTATAAAACTAACAAAACATCAAAAATACGAAAATAATGAATTACAACAAATGAATATAACGACAATTATATTATATGCATTATAAAAAAAATGCATAATATTCATTATATAAAAATATAATGAGATATAAAAACTAAATATAATATTATATTATATAATATAATATTATACAATAATAATTATTATTATATAATAAATTCCTTCTTCGTTAGATTTTTTCAAGGATGTTAAAAATTTCAAGAAGAAAAAAAAAGGAAAAAAAAAGAGAAAATTATCAAAACACGAAATACAAAATATTCAAAATACCCTAAGAATAACGTAATAACAAAAATATGTAACATTTAATTACTTGCTCGTCTTTCTTGTTCATATTTTTTTGTTCTTTTTATAGAAATTAGATCAGAAGGTAATGCCACCGCCAAAATATGCGCCAGTTAAAAAACGAAGAAGTAGGAGGACCCAAGATTTCTCTAGGTGTCAACAACAGCAAACTACGAGTCAACCAAATACGCCAGTACTTCAGGGTAAAGCGACGAACAGGCAAAACCAGATCGGTAATCGTCGGCCAACTTCAACGTCATCCGTCAATTCTGCCATTCCTACGAATCAACAAAATAATGATTCCGATTCTGACACGGCATGCGGTTTTGATTCCGCATGGCGTGGATCCGCGCAACTCTAAGAAATCTTACAAATGTAAATGTAATTTATGAAGAAAAAGACCATTATCCATACTTACAATTTACCCACATATATACACACACACAAACACACACAAACACACACACACACACACACAATATTATATTTTTATCAATATAGTGATCACTTAAATTGAAATATTTAAGTGCCATCACGATTATTATACCTTTATTTCGTTTTTTCCTTTTTTCTCTTAAATAATGTTTTTCATTTATCTATTCTCAGGATTGTATAACGATTATTTATTATGTTTATTAATTATAACGATTATTAATGATTATTAATGATTATCAAGTATTGTTCATCTATATTTAATCTTATGTTAATTATTTCCTACTATTTATATAAATTAACAAACATTGTTTCTATAAACATTCCCTTATTTCATAATTCTTAAAAGTATTACTTAAAGTCGTTAGCCGTCAAATAAAACTTTTGTTAAGTATTGTTAAGTATTCGTATTGTTAACAACAAATAAATACTCAACATAAGCAGAGGCGTTATTACTAATAATAAAAAATATTTTCCAACCCGTAAAGTATTTGTTATATACTTTCGTATGAATTTTAAATTTCCCATAATATGCTTTTGAATAAATGAGGAACCAATTAGCTTTCTTGTTCCAAGGTTCCAAGCTGGACACAGGCATTACGACCAATCAGGGTAGCCGAACGTAAGCGCGACATTTCTCATTGGCCAAAGTAATCAGGCTAGAGTTTCGAAAATAGTTCCCGTCATGTCGATAGATGGCTATAGTGTTGCCACTCATAATGTGTGACGTCATGAATAAAATGAAATTTTAAGTGGTCAACTTTGCGTTCATGGCATGATTTTGTTTAAGTAAGGTTATGTCAGATGATTTATGGCTATTTAAACAGTATTATAGTTTTGATTGAACAAATTAATTTAGGTTAGACTAAACAAATAGGTTTATGTATATTATTTGAATATAATTTTTGTATATTATAACTGACTGAAATGAAATTCATTCTTAACTCGTTAAATCATTGTACCCCACGTATTGGTACACTGAAGGAGTTTGAAAGATTTCCTAATATTATTTTGGAGACACCGCTTCTTCTAATATATACAAAAGTATTGTATATATATCTTTTGATAAACCAAGCGATAAACTGTAAATGATATACTATTTATATTACATTATTTTATATTATCCACAGAGAGGTAGCGTACCACATTTAACCAAAGATGTATTTAAAATGGTAACGAAACAAGAACATTTATTGTCCATCTCGCTTCCGTCAACATTACAAATGAAAGATAGTATAAAGGAATTGAATGTTTCCTTCGGAGAATTCGTTAGTATGAAGGTACACGGTATGGAATAATAAATAAACACTGTTTATATTACTCAGCAAGTTCTAAGCTAATCGTATTTTAGGAATATATAAATTTTTTATCGATACAAGATCCTTCTCAAATAAATCCGTCAGATTTTCAAGTGGGCGACAGTATATCTATATGGTCTAGAACAGGAAACACTTCATTTACCGCAAATAAATATATGGACTTGGTAGAAACATTTGAACCTGATCTTTATGTAGCACTCTGCGATGGAATGATGCATGATTCTGAAAAACGCATATCCAGAGCCATGGATAGAAGTAAGACTTTAATGGAGCAATGCTTAAAGAGACATGCAGCTTCGAATAAACTAAAATCTAAAAGTATATTAGGAGCAGTGGAAGGTTGCTATAACTTAAAAATTAGAGAAGAATCAGTGGAATACTTGAAAGACAAACCGTTTGACGGTTATGTGATAGACGGTCTACATGGTAACGGGCCAGATGTTAAAGATATTAAATGGAAAGAAATAGAAAATGTAATACAACATACAATTGTAAGTCAGTTTTATACAATTTTTTTCTTTTGATTTATTTTACGTTATATGTTGTATCATCATTAAAAATTTAGTATATTTTATTTTCTCATTAGAAGTTATTACCTGAGGATAAATTACGCGTATCCTTAGGATGCTGGAATCCATTAGTAATATTAGAATTAATAAATGTAGGCATAGATATTTTCGATTCAACGTATCCTTCTATTGTTACTGACCGTTCGGAAGCTTTAACATTTCTATGCGATCATGATAGTTGCAAGAATACAAGTCATATATTAACGATCGGCGAGAAAAGGTAAATTTTATAAAAATAACAAATAAAAAAGCATGAGTGTAATTTCATTACCCAATTAAATATTTCATTCGAACAGGTACGCAGATGATTTCTCTCCAATATGTCAATATTGCGAGTGCTTGACATGTAAAAACCATACCAGAGCATATTTAAATCATCTGCATGTTACCAAAGAATTATTAGGAATGGTATTGTTAATGATGTACGTACTGTATTCTTAAAAATCATGTTTTTATTTATTCAATATGAAATACTAAATTTTAATTTTTTATTTTATTTTAGACACAATACGCATCACTATCTAGAGTTCTTTAACTCCATACGACAAAGTATAAAAGATGAAACGTTCGGCAAATTTCGAGAAAAAATAAATTCCAAGTTTCCAAAAGATTTATAACATGTACTTATAATGATTATTTTAATAAATCATTTCATGTTTCATATAAAACAATTCGTACTTGACTCTTTAATATTGCAAAAATGTGGATGTTATGTTATGTTGTTACACAGTCGTGTTGTTATTCGGGTAAAAAATTAGGATCAAGATAGTTATAAGAAGAATTATTAAAACTTTGTGGAAAATAATCTAAATCATAGCTTTGACTGTATTGAGATTGTTTTATTGGAATTAATTTGTGCAGTGGATCGTGCGTAGGATTTTCAGCTTCTATTTGAGCCACAGCACAATCACCACATAAATCTATCCCATTTTGACATTCTAAACAGTGCCATCTTGTACCTTTTAATGGTTCTTCCCCACATACTACACACTACAATAAAGATTTAAATTTAGAGATTGATACAACTTAGTAGATAGCTTTATACAAAACAAAGGTTATTTACCTTATATCCGACGTGTTTGTACACAGGATATGACTCATGTTCTTTTTCTGTCTTAACTTGCCTTACTAGTTCTATCTGTCTCAATTCTGAATTGTCATCTGTGCAAATATTTCCAACATCGTCCTCCTATGAAAGTGAAATTAAAATTTTAAAGGTAATAAACATAATAATTATTAACTTAAGATAAGATAAGAAAACTGTTTTTAATAAACTACTAACGGACTCTTCAATAATTGGTTGTTCTTTGCTTTCTTCATTTGTAACAAATGACAAGTCTTGATGTGGGAAAAATGTTGAACGTTTAAATAACATATAATTATTTCGTTGATGGCGATGATTAAAACCCTTCTTAACATCGAATTTGACTTTTGGTCCTCTGCCTGGTATCGGTAAGCCGGCTCTCAATAATTTAATGAAGTATTTCTGTACTCTACTGGATACTTGTTTCGGAGTTCGATTGCCTATAAACAAAAACATATGTTAAGAGACCTCATAAGCATAATACGTAAAAAAGAAACGTATTCTTATTTATCAACTAACCTAAGGCGTTAGCAATTTTAGTCCACCGTCTCATTTCAACCTCTTCCGGCGGATACTCTATCAACAATTCTTCCAAACGTCTTTGCTCTTCGATAGTCCACAATTGATTAAAAGTCTCTGGCTTGCTCTCGTCGAAAGCTCGTCCTCTTACTAAAATCTAAAAGGCAGAATTAAATCGTATCATAAAAATATTTTGTAATATATTCACAAAGCGTTTCATTAATAGAATTATAACCTTTCCATTTTCTTGATCAGTCTTAATTTGTGCTTGTGGAAGTATATGTCCGTGCCGTGTTTGTGGCCTCATACGTGTGTCTGGCAGAGCTATGTTGTATTGGGCCCAATCGATATAAGGAATATCGGCAATCTTTTGCGGGCTTGGCAACTCTGGCAAGTCGCCGCTTTGTAATTGCGCCACAAAAGATATTGGATCCTTCATAGCTTTGGAACGTGCAGCTAAAAGTTTATCTAGATCCTCAATGGCCTGTGTCCTTTGCGCTTCCAATATAACAATGGTTTTTAAAAGAGCAGTATAATTCTTATTACCCTTCAATGCCAAATGATCTGATTCAAAATAAAATTCTCTTTCCTCGTCGTCCTGACACTTTTCCTCCTCTTCCTCCATTATTTAAATTGTTAAAAATGAATAACACCAGCACGATATTGAATATACGCGGAAGATAAACTTTTCTATTCTAACCTAAAATTCATCGACCGCGTGTGATCAGCTGACAGGATCCTAGATCACTGAATCTCAAAGGACAACAATGTACCCGCCATTTTCGGCCAATCAGAATCAACTAGTACTTTCGACTAAGTGCCTCTCTATTCACGGTCATTTTCATTCAATGAAATCAAAAGAACTAAAAAGAATTTTTCTTTTCGTGCACATTGTCGTAGAGCTACGATAGAACGAAGAGGAGAAAGGAAAACAAAAAAAAACTAATACATCGATATTATCTCTAATTTTTCTATTCTTCGATAATTTATTTTACGAATACTCTTAAAAATGTAATCTTGGAATTAAATTAATGTCTCCTCGATCGTAAAGTATCGTGCAATCTTGATGAACTAAATGACAAAGTATCATTTTCAAATACTTAGATAAAATAACAGTATTAAATTGATAACTAATACAGATACTGTGATATATATATAATCATGGATAAATCATATATATATATATATATATATATATATATATATATATATACACACATATACACATCTATATCAAAATATATTTAAAAAATGAAATAACTTTCCTTCCTCGCTTAAATTTCAAAGTTCAATATCTCAAGGAGTGTGGAGATGGGAGGAGGGAGAAAAGATCAAACGAATAGATATAATCCGCTTATAACTCTCAACAATAGTATTATTTCTCGTTTCACCATAAATTTCTTAGTCGGTAGGCTAACACCAAGTTATTATCTTATCTCAATATTTTGAAACGGTAACTGACAAAATACGACACATATAGAATATTAACTGATTAGACAAGGAAGACAATCTCTGACAATTTGCTTAGTTCAAAGACATTTATCATTTGTTCCTTTTATTCACGATAGGATCGCGATGATTCGTGATACGAAAAACGATGGGAAGGTGGGTGGGGATGAACAGGGGAGTTAGGGCAAAGATCTAATATTGATTTTCTCTTCTATTTTCATCTTTCTCTCGTCCACTTTTCCCCTTCGTTTGTCAAAAATAATATAAATCTTGTCTGAGAAAGAAAAAGAAAAAAAAAACATAGATTAAGCGTTTCACGCTTTATTATTTAATTCGCAAGTACCACAAATAACATCGGATCGAACAGTTTTATATGCTATATTTGTTAGCGATTCGTTAATAGGATAGGCCGTTTAGTATTTAAAACGGTGACAAAGAGGTAGCGTGAAAGAGAGTTGTCTCTTATCGTTATGACGGATTCAAGAAAGGCACGATGCAGAAAAATAAACCGTCGAGCTGACCCGCTCTATAAGCACGTATTAGTCTCGTTCTGGATCTCTTCGCGATAACATCGCGAGTTCCAAGAGAGAGAGAGAGAGAGAGAGAGAGAGAGTTGTGCATCAAAAAAGCTCTCTATCGTTTCCGAAAAAACGCGCGACAGTTGATCTTTCCTCTCTCTCTCTATTTTTTTTTTTTTTTAATATTTTCCCTCCCTCCCTCCCTCCCTCCCAACCCTATCTTCCTCTCCTTCTCCGACGAATTAATAATTTTGCCGGATCGCGCCCCAGCAGGACGCGAAATTAAGTTATAATTTTCGCATAGGTTTCTACTCTCTGGGTTTTTCTTTCTACTTCTTTTTTTTTTTTACTTCACTTCACTTCACATCACTTTAAATCACTTAACTCCTTTACCTTCGCTTTTTTCGATCGCTCCTCGTCAAGGCAAATCGACCATCATCGGATCGTATAAAATTAATTGTTGTATTGCATGATCGTGAGATTTGTCAACGGTGCCGTTTAATACGAACGTTAGATACATTAATCACGTTACATTTCCTACCTATTCCTATCTTTATTATATCCGTCCTATATTTTTATTCTTTCTTTTTTTTTTGTATTTTCAATTTTTTATTTTTTTGTTTTCCGTCATCCGACATCGACGACGACGACGAAATTAAATTCGAGTTGATAAAACATTACATTTTTTTTCGCTTTAAGTGCAACGTCAACGATTCGAAAGGAAAATGGCTAAAGACGAGAAAGGCAACGAGAAGGTCGCATTGAAACGGGAGCTTGGACTTTTCAGTGCCGTCAGTATAATTCTTGCTGTTATGATTGGTAAAAAGAAAAACACTTTTTTTTTCTACTTTTCTTTCTTTCTTTCCTTCTTCATTTTTTTATCTTTTCTCTCCTGTCTCCTTCTTTTTTTCCTTTATTCTTTATTCTTTTACACATAATTTAGATATGTTCTACATATCTATGTATATATATATATATATATATATATATATATATATATATATATAGAATATGTGTGATGTGAATATCATCGGAATGTAACTTTAAATGAACGTATCAACAAACATTTAACAAGAAACACGCGCATTATGAGTGATATATATACATATGTGTGTTTTGAGTGTGTGTGTGGATTACAGAAATACATGATTTATCGAAATTTATCGGTCTCTTTGTGTCATATGTTACGTGGAAGAATCATATCGTGTGTCTCTTTATTACAAATATAAAATCAACAAAAGAGAGAGAAAGAGAGAGAGAGAGAGAGAGAAATAAACGATGAAAATATTCGATGTGTCTCTATTTAAATTATATTATTTTAATCGTCACCTTTAATTGTAATATTATATAAAAGATAATCATTATTTCTTTGCAATCATTATATATATATATATATACGTATATACACATACGCACGCACGCGCGCGCTTGCCACGCATGCACACAAACACACACACATCTGTTTTTATTCTTTTTTATTTTTTTTTTATTCGTGTTCAATAAACAGATAATTAATGTGATAAAGTATTACGTTACGAAATGAGACAATTATTATACGTGTTTATGAGTTCGCAAGTACATATTACTTAAATGATAACTCGTAATCGCAAGCTGATAGACCATTTGCCTTTTAATACATATACTCTCTCTCTCTCTCTCTCTTTCTCTCTTTCTTTCTTTCTCCCTCTCTATTCTCTCTCTCTCTCTCTCTCTCTCTCTCTCTCTCTCTCTCTCTCTCTCTCTCTCTCTCTCTCTCTCTCTCTCCTTCACTCTTTTTCTCACAATGACGGTCGTGATATAATAATTACATACGATTTCAATTCGTTTACTTTTCATTAAAGTTACGTTTGATTAAATTTACAAGACGACAGTTAAGTATAATAAGGTAATTGCTTATATATACTTCAATGTGATTCAGCTTTAATGCCAATGGTACTTTATATTATTATTAATAATAATGATGATAATAACAATACGAGAGAGAGAATATCTTTTGATTCTTACACAAAGGAAAATCATATTAACGTTGAACTCGATAAAATTATTCTCATGTATGTATTTTGACGTTTTATGTTCAATCAGCATTTCAGGCCGTGGTCAGATTGGGCAACAAAACGATTCGACAGAGAGATTTCAAATTTATTACGATAACAATTTTTTTTTCATCTTTATTTATTTTTTTCTTGTTTCTCATATTTTTCTTTTCCTTCTTTTTTTTTTCTTTTTGATTTCATCCTTCGTTTTCTCTCCTTCTTCTTTTCTTCTTCTTGTTCTTCTTCTTCTTTTTGTCTCTCTTATCTCATCAAAAGTAAGTCGTTTTATTGACAATTTCGAAATTATTGGCACTTGGGAAGGAGGGAGAGGATGTAAAGTGGTGGACGGTGAAGAGCGACAGAGGGTGGATCGGAGGAGGAGGGAGAGAAACTCGGGACGATAATTCTTATTGTATTTGATCAAAAAAAAAAAAAAAAGAAGAAAAAAAGAATGTACCGTAATCTTTATTCGAGATTAAGAGGACAAGATTTTAAAAAGAAGAAGAGATATTAAAGAAATCGATTCGTGATATATCTATAGATACATTTGACCTAATAATACCAAAGAGAGAGAGAGATAGAGAGAGAGAGAGAGAGAGAGAGAGAGAGAGAGAGAGAGAAAATAATTAAGTTGTGATCCGATCGTAAATTATTTTTTCCAATCTTATCTAGTCGGTAACATATTATTCGTGCTTGTGATCATTCGTTTATTTGTTTGTTTCTTTCTTACTTTTCTTCTTCTTCTTTCTTCCGTTTCTCCTTTCCTTTCTTTTCTTTTTCTTTCTCTTTTTTCCACGATATAAGAGGAGAATGATTAACGAAATAACAATCTCATTTAATCGGTGTCGTTATCCCTTTGAACGGATATACGAACAAAAGGTTCAATTGGGGTTAATAACTGACCCACGCGTTTACAAACGAATTAGAACAATAATAGCGACAGGAGTTATTTGTTGATTTTTGCTTTTATTCTTTTCTCATTCCTTTTTTTTTTATTCTCTTTTATTCTCTTTCCCTTGTACAGATCGCTGCATGAAAATATTTCGTTTTTATTTCATTTTTATTTTTTCTTTCTTCCTCCCCACTTGTCACAGTGATCAAGAAAATGAAAATATATATTGAAAATAAAAATAAAAATATATATATATATATACATATTCATAAATTTTTCTTATTGCTCAGGTTCTGGTATATTCGTATCGCCGGCCAACGCATTGGAAAGATCCGGATCCGTAGGATTTTGTTTGATCATTTGGACGACCTGCGGTTTCCTATCGCTGTTGGGGGCTTTGGCATTCGCGGAATTGAGTACCGTGGTGCCACGTTCCGGCGCGGAATATGCATACTTCATCGAAGCTTATTCGCCCCTTCACCATTACGCCGGACAAATACCGGCATTTATTTGTTCCTGGGTATACGTTATACTCTTAAGACCGGCCGAAGTTGCCGTTGTCATATTAACGTTCGCCGAATACGCCGTGGAACCGTTCGCTTATTACCTCGACGATTTGCCGACGGATTTAATGGACCGATTGAAAAGATTAATCGCCATGCTGGCCCTCGGTCTAATCACCTTTACTAATCTTACGTCGGTCAAGCTCTACGTCAAAGTGCAAAATTCGTTGACGGTGTGCAAAGTAG
The DNA here is from genome assembly GCA_918808275.2 of Dolichovespula sylvestris. Classification (NCBI taxonomy): domain Eukaryota; kingdom Metazoa; phylum Arthropoda; class Insecta; order Hymenoptera; family Vespidae; genus Dolichovespula; species Dolichovespula sylvestris. The sequence goes on along the minus strand of OU964983.1, from coordinate 2,010,039 downwards.
CCGCTTGTATTCTCGTAATAGCGGGCGGTATATACTGGTTAAGTACCGGCCATTTGGATCTATTGAAGGATCCATTTCACGGTACGACGACGTCAGCTGGTAACATTGCGTTGGCCTTTTACAACGGGCTTTGGGCTTACGACGGTTGGTCCTCGGCCGCGATAATAACCGAAGAAATTCAAAAGCCAGAGATCAATATACTTAGGAGTATATTGATAGCCGTACCAACGATAACCGTTCTATACGTCTCAATGAATCTAATGTACATGGCTACCCTAACGATACCAGAAATGATAAGTGCACCTGCTGTCGCCGTTTTATGGTCCGAAAGGGTATTACCAAGTTGGTTAGCCTTTGCGATACCGCTCGGCGTTGCCTTCTCCACGTTTGGATGCGGTCTTAGTATACAATTCAGTGTATCAAGATTGTGTTACGTAGCGGGAAGGGAAGGCCACGTACCAAGGATATTCAGTTATGTACACATGGAGAAATTAACGCCGGCCATTGCCGTCGCTTTTCAAGGAATATTAACATTGATCTGTCTCCTATTGGGAGACATTACCGCACTAATAGAATTCGCAAGCTTTCTCACATGGGTATTTTATGGTTTCGCTATGATAGCACTTATTATTATGAGAAGGACTAAACCCAATGCACCTAGGCCATACGCGGTGCCAATTTTTATACCATGGCTTGTACTAGTAATCGCTATATTTTTAGCTGTCATTCCTATCGTTTACGAGCCGTCATTCAAATATTTGTTCGCCGTTGGATTCATTTTGTTTGGCATACTCGTTTATCACGTATACGTGTATAATAAGAGAAAAAGCGCTTTGTTAGGTAAGATTCTTTTATTATTATTATTGTTATTATTATTATTTGTAGCAAAATTAAACGAATCGAAAATGTTTATTTTCTCTATGTTTTTTTACAGCTAAATCTACGTACCTGATTCAAGCGTTGAGTTTAGTCGTTGCTCCAGATAAAGAAGACTGAGCTTTTATATCGTAGCCAATGTACATAAGTAGGCAAGTGCTACTTATCAATTTCTAACGGTTGAGGATTCTAAGAAAAATTATAATTTTTTGCCGATAAATACTGCTTATCACTAACCCATTTTTTTCTTTTTTTTTTTTTTGATACCAACAAATTCGAACATTCGAATATTGCATTACTACTCATCTTGATCTCATAATGCAATTTCATTATTAAGTAATACTAGATATGTGCGTGTGCGTGTAAGTGTGTGCTTATATGTGTATGTATATATATATATATATATATATATATATATATACACAAAATTTTAATCATGGGATGTCACATATATGTTGATTTCTTTTTTATATCAAATCACAAATGTAGAGAAAAAATTATTAAAGAGATTGTTGACGTTTTTTTATAACCTTTGGAATATGAAATATAAATTTTTATATTCAATTTATTTTTAACAATTTTCAATATATATAATATTCTAAATATCAATTCGTGTATAATGACTCGCTCGAAAAAAAAAAAGAAACATTCTTACATACTATATTGTCTTTTAAATCTTATTCTAATGATAAATAATAAAAACGTAATAAAAAATTACAATTCACTCACTAGAACGATCCGTATAAATATCATAAAATATGTGCAAATATCTTCATAAATATTAACATTATAAATCCTTAAAAAAATTTCTTCTATATTCAATTACTTGTAACCTTAAATATTAGGAATACACAACGAAATTACAAATTTTACATTTGCCGCAAGGACGTTATAATCTATGTAAATCTTTAAACAGCGTATCCTTTACATAGAGATCTCTCCAAAAAATTCTAATAAATATATAATAAAATCCATCTAATTTTTAGAGGAATTTTATTGATTTGCGCCACATTTAGAACAGATTTGTCTTTCGCTGAAATATTTACAAATAAGCGTTTCAAAGTTGAACAAACGTTTAGAATCTTAGAATCTCATTAAAATTATCGCCTACCTCAACATCTGATGAAGATTCTTTTGTAATTCATTGCAAAGCGCGGATTCTGCCGCCAGGGCATTATCTCGTTCTCTAAGTTGTTGTCTTAAATGATATATTGTGTCTTCCATCGCTTCAAAAATTGCCTAAAAGAGAAACACTTGTTTTACTATACAACTATCGTCTTTATATCAAGAAATACAGTTTATTATTTCAATATAAAAGATATTTTATTTACCCTAGATTCTTCTGCGGTATCAGACAACGCGGGTGGTTCGTCTAAACAAAAAAATTGTCTGACGCAAGAGCTACCTATCAGAATGGGATTACTTAATATCCCATTAACAAATGCTTGTAGACCGCGTATCCTTTCTTCCAAAAAGCTAGGTGCAAAATTGTCGCCCAGCCATTTTTTTTGCGGTAAAGACAAATGAGAGATCGGAAGTTTTTGCCTTCTCAATTGAGCAAATAATCGTACAAAGTCTGTATATCTTCTGAAGACAAACCAACAATCACCATTCTTCAATTCTATACGAAGTTTGTATACCTAAATGAAAGTATATCAAATGTTTCCTAGAATTAGATTAATATAATCGAACTAGAATTCGATTGATATAATTTAACGTAAAGAGATATTATATACTAACTGTAAATCTAGCTCTCTCCTCCATAACTTCATATCCGACAATAGGTATTCTTAAGTCATTGTTCGTTAAAGGAGGTGGAAGAATATTAGAATTTGTATTCTCATTAGGATAATTAAATCGTTGTATGGAAAACGAGTTTGAACGGCCAGATCCATCCGAATCAGGACTGTCTAGTACCATTACGGATCCTGCTTGAGAAGTCCTTGCTTTACTAATAGCAAGTGTAACTTCGCTAATACATCCCACACCAGTCTCTGAAGTAGACATTTTACCACCAACAAACTAAATAAAACCATGCATACTTAAAAACAAATAAAAAAAAAAAAGAAAGAAACTAAAAAAGTAAACTAAAATAAAAAGTAATGAAATTAATATAAATAAGCGGAAAATAAGGAATAACATAATAGCATTGTACCATAATCAATATATACTTTATTTTGCAAAACTAATTATTAGTCATTAAACAATCTAAATAAAACGAAATAATGGACAAGCTTATTTAACTTAACTCATTAAACTGTAATATCGAAAAATACTGCATCACAGAAAACACGTAACAATAATTCTGATAATTATACGATACTAACCTTGCTTATGTTAATCAAAATCACAACGGAAGGTACAATGACCTATAAATATGATATTTTATCAACTTTCATGAATTTTTTGGAATTCATTTTCTTGGTACAAAAGATACATGGGTGACGTGAAACGTCAATTAAAATACGATATTTACGTCATACACCGAGCATTACTAAACAGCAACAGATATCCATTAAATTGTAAACATGCAAGAGAGTGCAATGTCCGAATATTTGATACATTTTTTTTTCTCATTGTAGTCGCAATAACAGCAATAAAAATTCTCTATATTTAGCAGAATTTAGGGAAATTTAGTTTCAATAATGATTTAGATTGTTACATCTGTCTTTCAAGTGATTCCAATCGATTGTTTGAAACTAACCAATCAGATTCGTTGATTTTAAAGGACAAACATAGATGATTTGTTAATTAATGTTTTTATTTCAATAATTCTACCTTTACATATTGCTATTGATAAATGGTTCAATTATAATAAATATTAAACCGCGCTAATTTTGAAACAAGAAAGTATATACGACATATATATATATATATATATATATATATATATATATATATATATATATGGCACATATAAGAAGTTACTTTGTTCGTTGTGCGCAAGACATTGTGCGCAGGCGGTTAAATATGAAACTAAACTATACGACCTTTTATACAGATATATGTGTAATACGTATACAACATATAAATAAAATCATAAAAGAAATAATAATAATAATAATAGTATAGAAAAATTGTTTGAAATTTTAAAGAAATATATTAAATTAATCAACTTCTTACTGTTTTAACCTACAAATAACGTGTTTTAGCAGGTTAGTTGACATCCTCGCTTTCCTTTATTGAAAGAATTTTCGAGCATACGCATAACAACGAAATTTTCTATCAGACAGATAGAACGATATCGTTTGCGATATTTACGATCTTTTTCACGATTTAATTGGCAATATAGTTCTAATGCATTCACCTACGATCTACAGAAGGCGCGTCGATCAAGCGAAACTAGTGACATCTTCACACGAAAAGAAAAATATATGTAAATATATATACATATATATATATATATATTATATGCATATATATAAAAACCATTTTTTTATCACACTTATGTGACGTATACTATATGATCTGTCATAAATTAAGGACTATGTGTTTTCATAATTACAAAAATAATTAATTGCAATGAGCGAAAAAAATACTAATTCGGCTTTAGTTAGACGAGTTAATAAATTACTCGAATCAAGAGTAGAACATGATAAGGTATGTTGAATAACATGATTTATTTATGTGCATTTAAGTGAATCTTATTTTTGTAGGTTTACCACTATTTCCCATCTTTTTTCCTTCTTTTTTTTTTAGGATACACTGGAAGCTTTGAAAGAATTATCGACATTTTTTACGGAAAACACACTAAATGCTCGTCGTAATTTAAGAAGTAAAATTGAGAGAAGAAGTCTTGCTATTAATGAAGATTTTTTATCTGCGTTTAGAGAAGTTAAAACTTGTTTAGATAATATATATCAAGATGTTTTAGCGATGAATACCTCAGTTCAATGCATGACAAATCGCTTACAAGTTACAAAAACTAAAACTTCGCAACTCATTGAACAAACAACGAAACTTCAAAATGAAAGGTATTTTATTCATGGATAGTGTATAATCAATTGTATGAAAGATTTATAATGTTTGTATGAAATTTTAGTCAAGTATTGTCAATGCAGCAAGAAGTTGCAAGCGCATTTATTAAGAGTTTTCAATTATCACAAGCAGAGATAACAAGTTTACATGGGTCACATAGAGAATCGCCTATAACGGAAGAATTTTTTACTATTCTTAATCGAGTGCAGGTAATATTTTTAAACAAGTAAGATAAAGTATATTTAATTTATTTGAATAATCATATTGGAACTTAAGGAAATACATAGCAACTGCAGAATATTGATGCAATCTGGATATCAAACATTGGCGTTAGATATAATGCAAAGAATGACACTTCTTCAAGAAGCTGCTTTGGAAAGGTTATATAGGTGGACGCAGAATCAATGTAAATATATAGAAGATGAACAATTGGCATCTCTACTAGTTAAAGCTATGGGAAAATTGCAAGATAGACCTGTTTTATTCAAGTACGTTTAACTATATATATAATATATATATATATTTTTATATATATTTGATATATATATTTTATATATATATTTTTTGTATATATTTTATATATAGATTTTTATTTGTTATATTAATTCTCGTTTGAAAATTATTTATTAAGAATTTTTGACCAGGTATATTTTAGATGAATACTGTGCTAATAGAAGAACAGCTCTCGTAGGATCTTTCATAGACGCATTGACATTAGGTGAACCGATCGGTGGAACACCAAATCCAATAGAAATGCATGCTCACGATCATAAAAGATATGTTGGCGATATGCTCGCTTGGTTGCATCAAGCAATTCCGATAGAAAAGGAGAACATATTGATTTTGGTTAAAGATTGCGATAAAACTGGTAAGAAATTGCTTAAAAGTAATAATATTTTTAGTGCATTATTACAATAACAATTACCATTAATATTTATTATAGATGTATCTGATCAAATTAAGCAATGCCTGAGTAATATTACGGAAGGACTTTGTCATCCTTTACAATCAAGAATAGAACATATAGTTTCTGTGGAAGCGCCAGCTACGGTGTTATATTCGGTTACAACTCTTATAAGATTTTATCGTGCTATAATTCAACAAGTTATACCAGATAGTGTTCTTGATTCAACGTTATATGATTTGTTAGTGTTAAGCGAAAAGAGCTTTCTCAGTAGATTACAAAGAGAAACAAGAACAGCTCTTGGAGAACGAGCTGAACCACCTGGAAATGATTTAGTACCAGCACCATCGGTTTCCAGATTATTATATCTATTGAATGAAATTCTATCCGTAGCTAGTATAGCCGAAGATAGAGAAAAGGATATGCTTCAAGTAAGTACAATTGCATTGAAATAATATATACAAACGAGTAGTAACAAAATATATATATATATATATATGTTTATAGATAGTATCATGTATCATTGATCCATTATTACAAGAAGTTAATGAAACTGCTTCTAGACTACCAACAGTTGATATGGCTGTTTATCTTCTTAATTGTATGCATCAAATACAATCGACATTAGGATTGTATGAATATATGGATCAAAGATTGGAACGATTACAGGTTAACAATTAGTTATAATTCAAACAATATGTCATTATTCCCTCGTATTAATTTTGTAATTTTATCGACCAACATAGGCTCAGTCAGATGCACAAATCGATACACTTACATCGGAACAAGCTAGTTCTTTGGTCGCAAATTTAAATCTAGGATCTATATATACCATTTTACAAGGACACGAACAGGGACCGCTGTCTGATATCCCTGGAATGGATCCGTTAAGTGTAAAAGAATTCACGGTAATAAACAAAGTTTAATTTTTTTCCTCAAATCATTGTTAACGCAATATTTTCAATCTAACGTTTATCCCTTATTCCGTACAGAACAAATTGGAAGCATTTTTAGTAATGCCGGATGTGTTATTATTACCTCAAATAAATCTACTTCAGAGTAACAAACATCGCGAGGTTACCAAGAAACGTTCGTTCGAAGTAATCGGGGCTATTTACAAGCAGCTTTACGAGGCATGTCACGATTCAAAAAATTTATATAAAAATCCTAACGGTCTATTTACCAGAACACCCGAGGATCTTCTACAAATATTAGTTTCCCAATGATTTCGAGCTTGTAAAATGAATATGCTCAATAAAGATGTACATAAACGACGGCTTGTAATTATTATTTAAATATATACATATACAAATACATGCATATACATATATAAAACTCAAAAGAAATTATGACAAATCTATAAAGATCATATATAATAACGTACTTATATGTGAAACATTTTTAAAACACATTTTAGTATTCGTTCGGTCGTACAATTTTTGTTCATTTTTCTTTCTTTCTTTTTTTTTTCATTGGACAATACTTTCGGTTCGTCTCGAGTCGCAGGATTTTTATTGGCTCTTTTGTCTATATACAAGGTCGATGGTGGGGATGGCGTGGCGCGCGACTCGTTTCGCGATTGGTTCGACGTTCTCCGTCCAGTCACCGCTCTGTCGCCGGTGGGAACGCACTTGTAACGTGTGTCTCTCTCTCTCTCTTTTCTCTCACAAACATTTACTCTTGCACTCACTCGCTCTCTTTCTCTATCTTTCTCTCTCTCTCTCTCTCTCTGTCTCTCTCTCTCTGTCTCTCTCTCTTACTCGCTCTCTTCTCTTTCTATTTCATTTGCCACAGGCTCCGTCGCGTCTATCGTTCGTTCGACTCGGTAGAGGCAACATCGCGTCGCGTACGGTCGGTAAATTTCATAGGTTATTCGATAATTATGAGAATGAGAAAACATGTATCGTTCGTCCGCGCGTAAAAGGTGAACGAAATATACGAGAATGCGCTGGCCGTGAAACCAACGATGAACAACCTGTATAGTTTTGTGCGATAATATAGACGGATAGATAGAATAAAGGAATAAGTGAGTGAGTGAGTGAGGAGCATTATAGTGGCCAAGATGGCGGAATCGAGTTATTATCAGGTGAGTTTAAACGTTATTTTCCGTTCGATTAAATATAATCCATTATTCTCACACGTCGATATCGTTCCTGTCGTAACGTTAAAAATTAATATCTCGCGAATACAAAAAATAATATCGTTCGATGTAAGTTAAATCCCTGTCTTTTCTCAACTTCCAACCTCTTTTCCCATCCAACCATCTTACTTTCTTTTCTTCTCTTATATTTTCTTTTTCTTTCATCCCACCCCACCCCGAACCCATCAACCCCTCCCCGCCCCGTTCCGTCCATCCCCATTCGTTTTTACCATTTAGACTTGTATGATTGTATCAATCGTAGGAATGTATTGTTATTGGGGTCCGATCGATAATGATCTTTAAAACTATTCAAGTTTATTCATGACCACCTACGAAAAATTTAAAATGACCTCGAACCACGTATAGGTAAACTGCACCTGACTCTCTCTCTCTCTCTCTCTCTCTCTCTCTCTCTCTCTCTCTCTCTCTCTCTCTTTCGATTCCTTCGAACTCTTGTAAGCCCCTCTAGTGACTTTACAAAGCGAGTTCTGGTAACACCTGCTTCTTTTGCTTTTCTCGACAAGTGGTATTAACGCGATCTTCCTTGTTTTGTCGGGTATGATCTCGTGATCTCTTTAAAGGGAACAAACACAAAAAATAATAATAATAATAATAATAAATAAAAAAAGGTACAACAAATATAAAAATAGAAAAGTAAAAATAAAAAGAAACTAAATATATATGTGTGTACAATAAAAATAATAACAACAACGATAATAATAATAATAATAATAATAATAATAATAATTATTATTATTATTATTATTATTATTATCATTAAAATTATTATTATTTTTAATATCGTTTTAACGTGGAAATCGTTTTGTTCGAGAGGGAAGGTGTCCTCGTGTGTTCACTTTGCAGGAAGTTCCAAGGCAGGAGATATATACACACACGTGTATGTACATATATATCTATGTATGTGTGTATATATCTATAGACATATAGGTGTTCACATACCACACCGGTTTTCTGATTCCGAACTTTCACGTCAAACGCGACGTCCGCTCTCGGTGTTCTCTCGAGCGTCATCGGATCGGCGCCGATCGCGGCCGAGAACTCCGCGTACTAGTTTTGTACTCGATTCTCTCGTCGGTCCATTTACTCCAACGCACGCTCGATTTTTATTATTATTATTATTATTATTATTATTATTATTATTATTATTATTATTATTATTGTTTATTATTATTGTTTATTATTTTTATTAATATTATTTTTACATTTATTATCAGTGTTTATTATTATTATTATTATTATTATTATTATTATTATTATTATTATTATTATTATTATTATTATTATTACTATTATTATTATTATTATTATTATTTTTATAATTATCATTAGTTTATTATCATCATCCTTCTTATTATTATTAGTGTTTATTATGATTATATATTACAATTATTATTACTATGTATTTCGATTATTATTATTATAAATATGTTATTATTATTATTATTATTATTATTATTATTATTATTATTATTATTATTATTATTATTATTATTATTATTATTATTAGTTTATTAATATTATCATTCTTTATTTCTCTTTTTATCGTACCGCAACGCGATGATAATACATATTATATATCTTTTCGTATTATGAAGGAATATTATTAAAATTTTTAATTCGTTAATTTTCATCGAAATACGATTTTTCAATTTTTTTCTTTCTTTTTTCTCTCTCTTTTTTTTTATAATGCGTTCATGTTTAGGATTTGTTATGCGTGTGAGTATGGCCGCGCGCGCGATCGCGGTGTTTATTTCCCGTTTTACAAATAATTTTAAGATTATTCTTTATCCACTTGTCCCGTATTTTTATCGAATTTGCTTTTTCTCGTCTCCTTTTTTTCTTCCTCTTTTTTCTTATTGTTTTTTTTTCTTGTGCGTGCGCACACGCCTCTCGTTTTACAAATAATTGGAAGATTTATGTAACGAAGATGCTTTTTTTGCCCTCTTCTTTTCCTCGCACTGATCCGATATTTCTATCAATTTTGGATGTTTTCATTTTATATATACGTTTTTGGAATTTATTTGCGCGTATTTGTGTGTTTTTTGCTTTACAAATAATCGTAAGAATTGTACGATTCTTTTTTATTATTTTTTTATCTTTTTCGCAGCAGTCCAATATTTTTATCAAATTCGGATGTTTTTTTTTTAATTTTTTCTCTTCTTTTTTTTTTTGAAGTATTCGTTTTCAAGATTTTTTTTACGCACGTGCCTGCTATTTTTTTTTACAAATAATTGTAAGGTTCATATAACGAAGATTCGATTTTTTTTCTTTTTCTTTTTTTTCTCTCGTCAGTCCGACATTTTTATCAAATTTGCATGTTTCCTCTTTTTTTCTTTTTTGATGTATTCGTATTCAAGATTTGATTTTTTTTACGCATGCGCGTGTTCTTCGTTTTACAAAATAATTGTAAAGTTTACGTAACAAGGATTCTTTTATTTTTTTTTTCGCGCCAGTTCGACATTTTTCTCAAATTTGGATGTTTTCTATTTTCTTTTTCTTTTATTTTTTTGATTTTAATTTATACGTTTTAGAGATTTAATTTTTTGTTGCGTGTTCGTTCTTTGTTTCGCAAATAATTGTAAGGTTTATATAACGAACGTTTTTCCTTTTATTTTCTTTTTCTTTTCTCTTCCTTTCTTTCTTTTTTTTTTTCTTTTCTTGTACTTGTCCCAGAAGATTTCGCAATATCGCTACGGAATACCTCGGGCCGACACGCAAGCCAAAAATAAAACGGCGGGCCGATGGTTGGCCGCGTGCTTAGCGATAACATTTTCGTTCTCGAAGCTCTTTCTATTCGTTGTTACACTTTAATCCTAATGAAACGTTCCACTGAGTTCTGAGAGATTATTATGAAGGTTGAAAGGGCAATTGAACTGATCTTAACCAGTTATACACAGCCATACAAACACACACACGCATATATATATATATATATATATATATATATAACTATATATATGTAATTTATATATTTCATTTAATATTTTTTTATTTCTTATAAAGTTAATCAGTTCATTTATGAAGGTTAATTAGTATGAATTATTAGTTATATTATCAGTTTCGTGCTATTGAATGTTTTAAGTTGACACGAAAATGGACACATTTGTAAAGCTCACGTGATTTATATATTTTGTTTCGTTCTTTCATTTTTTTCAGTTTTTTCTTTTTATCTTTTATTCTAATATCGAATGTTTTCGTTCAGTATCTTTCTTTTTCTTTTTTTTTCCTTTTTTGGTCGACATGAAAATAAATATTTTTAAAGCTCATGCGACATGTATTTAATTTTTTTTTCTTTTTCTATTACGAAATTAATTAATTCACATTAGAATGGGTGCATTAATATTAGATATAAATTGTACTGTTAGTTTTGCGTGGACATAAATATAAATACATACGCTCACACGTATAAGCATATATGCTTTTAGCTTCATATTAATTATTTTACTACTTTATTTTTTATTTTTGTTTGTTTGAAAATAAAAACAATGAAAATAAAATTTTTTAAAGAACTATTCCACTTAATATATTCGATTCAGTTCTTTTTCTTTTTATTTGAAGTTCAATAAATAGTTCTGAAGATTATATGTATATTAAGTACAAGATATAATATTATTAGAATGAGAGAGAAGGAGAGAAAGAAAGAGAGAGAGAGAGAGAGAGAGAGAGAGAGAGAGAGAGAGAGAGAGAGTTTCGAATTATTGAATAAAAAAGAAATAATTTTTTTTTTGACATAAACAAATATACAGGTTATTTTTAAAAAGTAATCTGCATTCATTTTTGTTTATCAATCAATTCTTTATCGTTATTCGTACGTTGTATCTGTATTTGGATGTCATAAAAGGAGACACATGTTGTATCATTAACACCTTCTGAATGATGTGAAAGTCAACAACAGTGACTGGTACTTAATTTTCCAGACTTTATTTACAACGTTTTTAAGCTTGCCTCTTGTGATATTTAAAGATTAAAAATATTCTTTCTAATAAATATATAATTAGTAAATTTATTTTTTATAAAGTATTAAAAATAGTAAATGTATACTTACTAACAGTTCTAAAAATAATAATTATACTTTCAATGAATATTTATACTATCAATGTCGCAGATACCATTTAATGATACTATTAATTTTGTTAAATAATTTAACAAAACGAGTGTTCATACGATAAATTCTCTCTTTTTTCTTTTTAATTTTTATATCCAAAAAAAGAAGATAAAAAGGTATAAAAAGTGTAAAAATAATATTCCTATATATTAATAAAAAACAAAAAATAAAAGAAATAAAAAAATTTTTGGATGAACGTCGTTAAATAAGGGTGTATAACAAGGAGAAGGGTGTATGGACAAGAAGGGTGACCCCGAGGACTGTTGACCCCTCTTGCTTCTTTATTATATACGCTAGATATTACGGAATGTATGAAAATAACTCGTGCGTCACACTGTGTCCGACACGAACAGCTCGATATTTGTGTGCGTGTGTGTGTGTGTGTGTGCGCGCGCGCGCGATCGTGCGTGCGTGTGTACGTTTCTGATCTTCTGTCTCTCTTCTCTCTCTCTCTCTCTCCCTCTCTCTCTCTCTCTCTCTATCTCTCTCTCTCTATCTCTCTCTCTCTCTCTTCTTTTCTCTTTTCTCTTCTTGGGGTTCGTTGCTACTTCGAATAATCGTTTTGCTCCTCTCGATCGTCTCTCTTTCTCTTTCCTTTTCTCTTTCCCTCTCTGCCAGTCCTCCTCCTCCTCCTCTGACCTCCCTCTTACTTCCCTCTTACCGCGGATCTTTTTCTGGTCGTTCGGAACGGCCGCATCCGTGACACATACGCTCCTCTCGTCTTCTTCTTCTTCTCCTTCTTCTTCTTCTTCTTCTTCTTCTTCTTCTTCTTCTTCTTCTTCTTCTTCTTCTTCTTCTTCTTCTTCTCCTCCTCCTCCTCCTCCTCCTCCTCCTCCTTCTTCTTCGTCTTTTTCTACTTCTTTTTCTTCTTCTTTTTTTTAATTCTTCTTCTTCTTCTTTCGTTTCTTATTTATTCCCTTTTCTTTTTATCGAACAAAGACTAAGCTAATTTCGAATGAGAGAGAGAGAGAGAGAGAGAGAGAGAGAGAGAGAGAGAGAGAGAGAGAGAGAGAGAGAGAGAGAGAGAGAGAGACGAATCATGTACCCAAAAGTAGATCAAAATTTCTTCGAGTATATTATTTGACATTGTAGAAGATTTTTCCATTTGAAATCAAACATTTTTTTTTGCAAATGAAATCAATCGTTTTACTAATCAAATTCAGTCCATTTTTGTTCTTGTCAAATTCAATCTGTTTTTGTTTTTATCAAATTCGATTCATTCTTGTTTTTATCAAATTCAATCTATTTTTGTTCTTATCAAATTCAATCTATTTTTGTTTTTATCAAATTCAATTCATTCTTGTTTTTATTAAATTCAATTCTTTCTTATTTTTATCTAATTCAATCTATTTTTGTTTTTATCAAATTTAATTCATCTTGTCTTTTCTTTTTTTCTTTTCTTTTTACACGTAAATGCGTGTGCGTGTAATAGGTGTGTTTGTGTGTGTACCTATTATAAATATTAAAAAATTTTCTTTAGTAATATTTAGATCACTGAGAAAATATACTTTATAATAATTATAAAAATAATCAATATATGTATATGTTAATAAGCATGAAAATATAAAATTTTAAAAATAATAAATATACCGTCTATAAATAATTATTAACATATATACAGGGTGTACAATAAATGCTTAAGTGGCCAAAAAGGTTCGTAGGTGATATTAAAAATCGATTACTCTTGTTTGATTTACAGATAGGCTTGAAGAACACTTTAATGATCCGAATAACAAATTATTCTAAAAATATCTCAAAAAAAAAAAAATAACTGATTTAAAATATTCTAAAACCTTTTGGTCCACTCTTACATATATACATATATATGCATATGTACATACTGATACGTTTTGATATACATATGTATCTATACAGAATGATTATAAGTCAATGAATATCTCATTTATTAAGATCATTAGAAAAAAAAATATACATATATATATATATATATATATATATATATATATATATATATTAAGAAAAGCTTTTCGATTTTATGCGTCGAATATTTTAAGGGTACGAAATAAAATACTCGATTTCCGGTTCGAACCGAAATTTCAATGTTTTTTAATTTTTCTTACAGTACATCATGATTTTTATTTTAATTAATTAAATACGTTAATGGATTATCGTTTTTTTTTTTTTTTTTTAAAGAAGAAGATAAATTATCAAACGAGTAATGTAAACAACCTTAGGTCTCTGTACTCCTTCGATAATTATTTTTTTAAAGATAATCGACTATAACATCGAATTAATTAAAACTATACAGAGTGTTTTATGAGAAAAATTAAATATCCTTAAACTGTAATTACTATTCTTAATCGGAAATCGGAGTGTTTCGTTATCCGTAATTTGAAAATATACTTGTACCCCATGATTTTATGAAACTTTTCTTAACTCCTTAAGTGAAAATGACGACTCTCGCTCGCATATAAATTTTCTATGCCAAACTCGACTTTGACGGGCTTGACGCCTGTCGCATATTTAAATGTTTAAAAAGCCATATAAATTTCTTCTAACTTGTAAAAAGAGAAAATTATTATGATATTTGCACGCATCCTCTTGCCTTCTTTTGTATCCTACGATCGTCTGGATCGTAGATAACGGTGCCAGATGTTTTTTTCAAAGAAATCAACAAATAAAAAACAAAACCCTTCGAAAAGGTTTCACGTATGCGCCAAACACAATACACGAAGCAAGACTATTTGGCAATGTAAGCGATGTAAGTTGGCATTATTACATTTACCTGAATGATTTTCGAGAACTATCACGCACTCCAAGAATATTAATTACGGGTAATAATTATTATAAAACGAATAAAGAATGAGCGATATTAAAAAAGAATTAAGAATAGTTCGTTAATTTCTTTCGTAATAATTTATATTAAATCGAGAAATTTGGTGTTTTATTAATTTTTTGTTTTTCTTAATTTCATCGTCACCTTTAAAGAGGATATTTTTCAATTATTATTTATCATCGTCATTACTTCATTAATTCGTTCTATCGTAAATGAAACGGTTTCTACATTCATATATAAATATATTCGATAAAAAAAATCTGAAATATTTTAATTTTATTTCGATGATAACTCCGCGCAAAGAGTCAGTCGTGTCGTTGAATAAAATTATCTGTACGCGCGTGTACGATTTTTTTTTTTTTTTAAAATAAATGCGCAAAAAAGGCAACGGGGTTTAAATAATTTTTGTATTCTATTGCTCATAACGAAACGATATGTTCAATCGACTGTTTGATTTATAATAGCCCCGTATATCGAGGATCGGGGTGGGGTGGGTGGCTAGGTGGGGAGAAGAGCTTTTTTCGAGCAAGCCAAAAAATACATACACACGCAGGAAGAAATCGTTTACGGATTATACGAAGCTATCAAAGTATTTCCTCTAAATGCGCTTACGTTGTACGTTCGTTTAAATACACTTCTTTATCTCGAGAAGGTTACCTTATGAAGAAAACATAAGGAGTTGAGAATCGCTGTTATCGGATTGAGCTAGATAAGAGATAACGACAGAACGGCAATGTCTTCACCGAACGATTTGGATTCTCTCATAAATTCGAGTATCGCGCGTCGGTGAGATCGCACGGATTAAAATTGCTCGCTCGGTTAAAACGAAAAAGAAAGTGATCAAATTTTATTTCGTTGAAGTTCTTCCTTTTTCATATCAAGAAAGATTTCTTTCTATTTCCTAACCCTTCCTCCTTCTCTCTCTCTCTCTCTCTCTCTCACGCTATTTACCCGCTGCCATTACACGCGAGTGTTGTTCGATGTGAATTTAATTTCAAGGTCGACCGGAAATGTAATTACATATCGATCACGATGATTCACGATAGAGCGCTATAAAGTGTCCCGGGGCGTGCGTGGTTTTATAAGAATTTAGTTAATTTTGTCGAACATATTTTCCTCTTTTTTTTGTTTTTTTTTTCATCTTCTTCGTCTTCTTCTTCTTTCCATTTGTACGACTCTTTTTTCTTTGTGAAGCAACACGATCGGCTGTTTACTAAAGTGTATCGAGTCTCGTTTATTTCATTGGAATATTTGTTGGTGGAAGGGGGGGAGGAGGAAACAAATCGTGTATGGTCGCCTTTCCAGGCTTTTTTGCGCTTTGAATTATTTCGAATCGTACGCGTAACAGCCCTGATTTCCCCCGGACGGTGAAGGAACAGTCGAACCGGTGTTTAATATATCGCGAATGATCAGTAAAAAGGAACATAATCGTACGGAGAGAAATGTCTTTCATTAGTCTTCATAAGAAGGAAAAAGTGAGCGTTGTTAAGAGATGTCTTTCGACGAAACGACCGAGGGCGAAATCCTGTTTCGCCTCTATAGATCCAAGCATGGTAATTATATTTTATTTCTTTTCCTATTTTTATTTTATTATTATTATTATTATTATTATTTTTTTTTTTTTATACATATATATATATATATGTATGTATATATGTAATATATACATTTTATGTATAAAATAAAATATTATTTATAAAATATAAAATATATAATTAAAATATATAATTAAATAAATAATTAGAAATAAGTATATTTACTATAGTTATATTTATCACAAAATATTATACTTCAACTTTTTAGAAAAAAAAAATATATATACATATTAACATATATATATATATATAATTATTATATTAATTGTAAACCTTATTTTAATTATTTAAATATTTAATATTTTATATATATAATATTAAATAAAAATATTAATTATTTAAATAAAACTTAATATTCAGAGAAAGAGAGAGAGAGAGAGAGAGAGAGAGAGAGAGAGAGAGAAGAATAGAATATTATTGAAATATTAATTAATAGAGACTTTAGACTCTAGATATAAAATATTAACGAATATTTTTATAATGATAATAGTTAACTATTAATCATTATTTTTTTTATAGATGGAAAGTATAGAAATAAATTCGTTGACTTTTCTTTTTTTATTAAATTTTATTCCTGTTAGAAAAAAAATATATATATATATATATGTACATATAGTATTTTTATTAGCGAATATATTTATTATATTTATAATTATTACGAAGTATATTTCTTGTTTATCCTATTTATTAATAAAAAGTAAAATTTATTTTCTTTTATCTCTATTAGAGATAATATATTTATTATTTTTTCTCTGCTTCTTATTGTTAAAAAATATATTTACCACTTCTATACAATACTTATCGAGAAAGTATATTTACTATTTGTTAACTTGTTAGAGAGAGAGAGAGAGAGAGAGAGGGAGGGAGAGAGAGAGAGAGAGAGAGAGAGAGAGAGAGAGAGAGAGAGAGAGAGAGAGAGAGAGAGAGAGAGAGAGAGAGAGAGAGAGAGAGAGAGAGAGGACAAAGCATACTTCTTAATGAGAGTACAAATTATAAATATAAAAAAGTAATTCTATTGAATTTTTTTCGTCCTTTTTATTCTTTTTTCTTTCCTTTCTTCTTAATCTCTTTACTTTCCTTGTCTTCATTATCTTTTTTTTTTATTTTCCTTTTTCGTATTATCAAATATTAGATGAATAGTACGATTTATGCAAAATATGTTCGGCACTGAACGCGTTAAAGAACTCAGGAGCGTTTTAGTATAGCCTCGAGCGAACGTAATTTATAGTCGAGCGAGTGAGAATCTCGTTAAAGAAAATCGATCGTTCGTTGGAGCGCGCGCGCGAATCTTCGGGTCGTCTCGAGATATCGATACTCGGGACTTCAAAATCGATACTTCCTTCTTTTTCTTTTCTTTTCATTTTTTTTCTTTCTTCCTTCCTTCTTTCTTTCTTTTTTCTCTTACATCATATCCGTCAATCTATATTGCAATCTATTCGCAATGGAGATCCTTTAACGAGGTGATATGCGTCAGAGGATTTCCGGTCTAACAGGGAGTTACGATCATACGAGTCGTAAATTAAATTTATCAGAATTATATATTAAAATAACCAGTACTTTACATAACTCAATAAATAAATAAATGAAAAAGAAGTCGGTGATATTTTCTCGCAATAAACTTTTTTTTTTTTAGTTTATTTAATGATCTATCTGATACTTTTACTATGTCTATATGGAAAAATTAATACTAGTAAAAAAATATTAGTTATTAATATTATTATTAGTACTTTAGACTATAGTAGTATTAATGCTGTTGTTGTATTAATATTTGTAGGTAGATAGTAGTAGATAATTATATCACTAATTCAGTATTAATAACTGCATAGAGTTTAATATACTAGAGTTGGAATAATAAGGTTTCCGGTTTAACAGTGAGAGTTACGATATTACGAGTCGTAAATTAAATTTATCAGAATTATATATTAGAATCGTTAGTATTTTATATACTTATATAGTACTTTATATATTTTATATTTATTGTCTTATATAGTACTAGGAAATATACTAGTACTATATAATGCCTATAATATGTTATATGCCTATATAATGCTATACTAATATGCTATGAATTATATACTATATTAATATGTATATATATATATATATATATATATATATATGTATGTATGTATGTATATATAATAGTATACTAATTAAAATGCATTTAAATATTAATTATTTATTAAATGGAATGTAAAAATATTTCTTAAAATTATTACTAGTGCACTAGTATAAGTGTTACTATTATATTAGTATATTAATAGTATTAGTGGTATATATACTAGTTAGTAAGAAATATTGTATATTTACATATTTCTTATTACAACTAATATATTAGTATATTCGTATTAGAATTAATAACTAATATATTTTACTAGATACTATTTTTTTTTTTTTTTTTTTTTTTTTTTTAGTTAAAAAAGTACAATTTTGCAAATAGATTGCAAAATGTGGAACAGATGTCCTTGTGAACTTTAACGATAAAACACAAATAACAGAAAGTACTATAGAGAAACGCATACATACATACATTGTACTATTATTTGATACATACATACATACTAATAACACAATATAACATAAAATAAATTGAAGCATTAAATATTAGCATAATTGAAGCGAAAAAAAAATTTCTAGTTAAAAAAGAAAACAAAAAAATAAATCGTTTATATCTACATGAAAAATACGCAAAAAATTTTAACTTATGTCACCGTTATTAACCGATCAAACAATTTCCAAATACCATAACATCCTTCCCAATAAACTCGTGGCGAACGAAGTCATTAATTATATTCCAAATTAAACGATGCTAATCAAAATTCGAACGAAATGATTGCGATCATTTTTCTTGTTTATTTTCTTTTCTCTCTTTCTTTCTTTTTTCTTTTTATCCAAATATCTCGTTTCGAATCTTTGAGATGCGATGAACGATTTCGGCGAAGGTAGAATGTCAAAAATCGATCGCCGAAAGATCGATCGATCGGCCAAAATCTTATCGTATTATTTCGATCGTTTTTATCGATTACGACGGAACAGTCACGTCGCCGTATTTATTTGCAAAATAACACGTTCGTTTCATAGGAGTTATAGACCATTAGATGATCCTACGTGTCAGATGATTGAAGCCGTTCGCTTTGCCAAATTGTTTGACAAATCCGTGCAAAACGAAAAGCGAAGAAATCCGATGCGAACGATATAAATTGCTTCATGAAATTCCATTAAAAAAAAAAAAAAAAAAAAAAAGAATATAAATTCCTATAAATGTCGTAGAACGTACATATACATATATGGCTTCGATCTAACGACGTATAAAGTGAATAGAATAGAATAGAATAGTATAGAATAGAATAGAACAGAATCGAATAGAATAATATTAAATTAGAACGAACGTTATTGTTGGAATAAATAATTTTTTTTTTAATTCGATGGTCAAGAGAAAATCTTGTTTCAATTTATTATTAAATAACGAAAATCGAGGAAATTTATTATGAATATATAGATAATAATATTATTGTATTGTATTTAATAATCCTTGTCTTTCGGCTTAGGATGACTTCCAGTTTACATTCTATTTAACAATATGAATCTTAAAATTTTAATCAATTACAAACATTATATAGAGAATATAAAGAAATTTATGAATAATATGAATAATAGAATATATATTATCTCTATATATTATTGTGAATATATATATATATATATATATATATATATATATATATATATATAAGAGTAGAGGTCTCCCGTCGAGTGCTTTGGCGTTAAAATTAAATCCAAAAGAAAGAAAAAAAATTCCAAAAGCGCTGAATCAATCGATTAGACTCGCAAATGGCGCTCGATTATAATTGCGTTTATACGTCAAATTTTTTGTTTTTCTCTCTTTTTTCTTCTTTCCTTCATTTTTTTTTGTTCTTTTTTTTAGGGCGATTACATCAGGCACCCAGTCCTTTACGAACTGTCGAGCAAGTACGGGGTTGCTGGCAGTGACCAGGTGCCCTTGCCTGCTCGTCTCGATGAGCTCCGGGAACACATACGCAGAGAAATACGTAAGGTATGTACTTATATTACATACGTATATACATATACACGTATATACGGGGTGTCCATAAAGCATGGAACCGAATGTTATATACTACGTATTACCGAGGTCGAATAAACAAATAAGAAAAAAGAAAAGTTGACGAACTTATCACCCCCCGGAAAATGCATCATTAAAAAGTAAATATCCTTTCAAGGATATTTACGATTTATCGTCGCAGTAATGAGAGAAATTAATCAAAAAATTTTTTTTCTCCGCAAGAGGAACACGTATACCCTTCGCGATTTGTCTGATCCAGCGATCGCTAATGATCCATCTGACGTTACGACACTATCGGAAATAACGACAAATGCATTTTCTATGCATTCCCAAAGTTAATCCTATTCTCGTATCTCTGTCGTATTTTTATAAATCAACTATTTTTCCCGTGCTCAAAATAGTAAATAGAAGTCCAGAAGGGGGAAAAAAAAGAAGAAAGATTTCGGCAGTCGTCGCGATTCGACGAATGGAAATAAATCATGAATATATCTTTACAAGCGTGTATATGTCTCCTCGATGAAGCATTATTGGCCGTAAGTTTTTCATACGAACATTTTTCATCCATTTGACCTCGGTAATAACGTGATATTTTGGACACCTTGTATATATGTATATATATATATATATATATATATATATATATATATATATATTTACACACATATATATACATGTCGTTGACATCGTCGTCTTTCGTTTGTCCTTTTCGAGCTCCTTCGTTTTTTCTTCCTTTATTTCTGTCTTTCTTCTTCTTTCTCTTTTTTCGTTCTCTCTCTCTCTCTCTCTCTCTCTCTCCTCCCTCCCTCCCTCCCCCTCCCTCCCTTTCTCTCTTTTCTTTTTTCCTTTTGTTTTTCTTTTTTTATTCTCTTTTATTCTTTTTTCTTTTTTTTTTTGGTTTCTTCGTTTTCGAATTGCGATTGCATTCGAATGAATTTTATTTTTGCCC